>JAACNH010005564.1:0-19856 GCA_019447015.1 Hymenochirus boettgeri
TCAGGAAACATGATGAATTTCATATGTTTGGAAATCATTCCTGTCCTCTATAAAGTGTAACGGATTTAGGAAACATGATGAATTTAGTATGTTTGGAAATCATTCCTGTCCTGTATAAAGTATAACGGATTCAGGAAACATGATGAATTTTGTATATTTGGAAATCATTCCGTCCTGTATAAAGTATACGGATTAAGGAAACATGATGAATAGTAATGTTTGGAAATCATTCCTGTCCTGTATAAAGTATAATGGATTCAGGAAACATGATGAATTTAGTATATTTGGAAATCATTCCTGTCCTGTATAAAGTATAATGGATTCAGGAAACATATGAATTAAGTATGTTTGGAAATGATTCCTGTTCTGTATAAGTATAATGGATTCAGGAAACATGATGAATTTTGTATATTTGGAAATCATTCCTGTCTGTACAAAGTATAACGTAAATCTTCCTGTCCTGTATAAAGTATAACGATTCAGGAAACATGATGAATTTGTATGTTTGGAAATCATTCCTGTCCTGTATAAAGTATAACGGATTCAGGAAACATGATGAATTTTGTATATTTGGAAATCATTCCTGTCCTGTATAAAGTATAACGGTAATCTTCCGTCCTGTATAAGTATAACGAAATCATTCCTGTCCTGTATAAAGTATAACGGATTCAGGAAACATGATGAATTTAGTATGTTTGGAAATCATTCTGTCCTGTATAAAGTATAAAGGATTAAGAAACATGAGGAATTTTATATATTTGGAAATCATTCCTGTCCTGTATAAAGTATAACGGATTCAGGAAATATGATGAATTTTGTATATTTGGAAATCATCCTATCCTGTATAAATATAACGGATTCAGGAAACATGATTAATTTAGTATGTTTAAAAATCATTCCTGTCCTTATAAAGTATAACGGATTCAGGAAACACTGATGAATTTAGTATGTTTGGAAATCATTCCTGTCCTGTATAAAGTATAACGGATTCAGGAACATGATGAATTTAGTATGTTTGGAATCATTCCTGTCCTGTATAAAGTATAATGGATTCAGGAAACATGATGAATTTAATATTTTGGAAATCATTCCTGTCCTGTATAAAGTATAATGGATTCAGGAAACATGATGAATTAAATATGTTTGGAAATCATTCCTGTCCTGTACAAAGTATAACGGAAATCATTCCTTCCTGTATAAAGTATAACGGATTCAGGAAACATGATGAATTTTGTATGTTTGGAAATCATTCCTGTCCTGTATAAAGTATAACGGATTCAGGAACATGATGAATTTTGTATATTTGGAAATCATTCCTGTCCTTATAAAGTATAACGGTAATCATTCCTGTCCTGTATAAAGTATAACAGAAATCATTCCTGTCCTGTATAAAGTTAACGGATTCAGGAAACATGAGGAATTTGTATATTTGGAAATCATTCCTGTCCTGCATAAAGTATACGGTATCAGGAAACATGATGAATTTTGTATATTTGGAAATCATTCCTATCCTGTATAAATATAACGGATTCAGGAAACATGATTAATTTAGTATGTTTATAAATCATTCCTGTCCTTTATAAAGTATAACGGATTCAGGAAACATGATGAATTTAGTATGTTTGGAAATCATTCCTGTCTGTATAAAGTATAATGGTTTAGGAAACATGATGAATTTAGTATGTTTGGAAATCATTCCTGTCCATTATAAAGTATAACGGATTCAGGAAACATGATGAATTTTGTATATTTGGAAATCATTCCTGTCCTGTATAAAGTATAACAGATTCAGGAAACATGATGAATTTAGTAGGTTTGGAAATTATTCCTGTCCTGTATAGTATAACAAATTCAGAAAACATGATGAATTTAGTATGTTTGGAAGTCATTACTGTCCTGTATAAAGTATACTGATTCAGGAAACATGATGAATTTTGTATATTTGGAAATCATTCGTTCCTGTATAAAGTATAATGGTAATCATTCCTGTCCTGTATAATGTATAACGGAAATTATTCCTGTCCTGTATAAAGTATAATGGAAATCATTCCGTCCTGTATAAAGTATAATGGATTCAGAAACATGATGAATTTAGGATATTTGGAAATCATTCCTGTCCTGTATAAAGTATAACTGATTCAGGAAACATGATGACTTTAGTAGGTTTGGAAATTATTCCTGTCCTGTATAAAGTATAACAAATTCAGAACATGATGAATTTGTTGTTTGGAAGTCATTACTGTCCTGTATAAAGTATAACTGATTCAGGAAACATGATGAATTTTGTATATTGGAAATCATTCCTGTCCTGTATAAAGTATAATGGTAATCATTCCTGTCCTGTATAATGTATAACGGAAATTTTCCTGTCCTGTATAAAGTATAATGGAAATCATTCCTGTCCTGTATAAAGTATAACGGAAATTATTCCTGTCCTGTATAAAGTATAATGAAATCATTCCTGTCCTGTATAAGTATAACGGATTTAGGAAACATGATGAATTTAGTATGTTTGAAATCATTCCTGTCCTGTATAAAGTATAACAATTCAGAAAACATGATGAATTTTATATGTTTGGAAATCATTCCTGTCCATTATAAAGTATAACGGATTCAGGAAACATGATGCCTCTAAATGTACCTGCGTCCTAAGGCAGATTGTGTTAAAATCATTGGCATATAATCTATGGATAAAAGCTAAACTTATTCCAGGATATCACAATATACGAACGCCTTATCCGCCTGCAGTAGGCTGCTGCAGAGTTCTGTGCCATCTAATTTGCGTCAATTCTACTAGCGGGAAACATATCTTTCTATTTTAAACTTTATGGTATGGAAGATCTCACTAAAACCTTCTTGGTAAAACAGCTAATAAAAGGTTTCTCTAGAGCCTGTCCTCAAAAGGACAAACGAAACCCACCACGTTTCATATTTTAGTTACATTTTGCAGAGTGATTTTGAGATGTCTCTTTTCCCCTTAGCATTCTTACCTTTTTCCTAACACTGAGGGTCAGTGAGATTGTTTTGCCATCAAAAACAGTACATGGCAGGTTGTTGACAGAAGTTGGAATATATGGTCCATATAAGCAGTCAAAAACTGATCCTGAGGGTAGAGGAAAAATGTTATGAATGGGTGAGTTCCCTTTTCAGTGTATGTCCCATAGCTACATAACATTAACATGTCCACTTTTGTTTCACGCTGATCATTCTTTTTTCTCCTACTTCCAATTTAGGAAAATTCTGCAGCTTAGCCTGGTTTGGACAGCGGCTCTTATGTACGATGTATGTATGTTTATTTATATAGCGCCACTTGGGGACGCACGCTGAACAGTAATAAAATACAATAAAGTCATACAAGGGGATAAATACATAGATAGTTCAGTACATAAATATATCAATTATATAAATAGCAGTGCTAGGCTTGCCACAAGAGGTAATGAGGTCCCTTCCCCCATAGAGCTTACAATCTAGTTAGGTGGGTAACATACATATACAATGGAGTGAGTATAAGTGCTGGAGTGAGACGTATGCAGTGCAAATAAAACAATCAAATACTCTGCTTTTAATTCTTATAATTCTCATTCTTTTAGAATTGGGGCTGCTACTCAGGCAGCGCTGTTACAGTTTCCAATTGAAAAATAAAAAAACTGGGTAGATGGGACACATCTTGTTACAAATCTTATGTGCGTGAAAATTCAGTGAATAATGTGTAATTGCGTCTCATTCATTTTTGTATTTCAGGCCCGAGACAGCTATCCTTATGGATAATGGGTCATTCTTTTATTCATTGAGCAAAAAGGAGAGAAGAAAAAAGGAAATTTGATGTTAATCTATCTTTTAGCAGAGGAGCTTATGGGAAGACATCTTCTCTGTGCTATCCAGAGCATCCCTGCTATTTGTAGCATACATCTGGCTGGTAATGAGTGGGTACCATAAAGTCCGTTGAATTATGTAGCAAAATAAAGGCGATTTAGCCCATATTAAGTTTTTTCCCTGGGGCTGCGCTAGCCTGGTCTGAGATTACACCAAGGATGGTAGGTTAACTGACCCTTTCTTTTTGTTTTAGAAAAGGCTTGAGAAAGATTAAGGGCAACAATATCAAAAAAATTAACATTACCCCCATTAACATGTCCACACTTCCAGCAGCTGAAATCGCTTACTCCATTTACAACCGTGCTGCCCTCCCTTAGATTCACACAGCAAAGAAGAGTGCTAACAGATGGCCCAGGGCCATTATTAACATAACACTTGTCATTGGCTGGTGGGATGCCTTTTACAACCTCTCTCCTCCTCCTCTGCCAGTCAAACAAACTTGAACTGTTCGGTTGCTAGGATGTACAATCTACATAATCAAGCTGATCAAGGATGTGGAGGAGTGTTTTCTCGCATGCTAGTTTTGAGTGACAGTTAGGGCAGACAGAATTGTTACACCCCCTTCACAGTGTGGCTAATTGAAGGCAGAGAGAGGTTCGAAATCAGGAAAAAAATGTATGGGGAGGGTGGCATACCTTTACCCCTTGAAAGAAGAAAGAATCACAATATCTTTAATATCTTCTAAGCAGGTACACATTTTAACATACCGTCATGTGGATTTGGAGGGAGGAGAACCTGGTCTTTACCGTGAAGAAAAAATGCATTTACGGAGATTGGATGCAATATCTTTTGTTTAGGTTTCAAAACCTGAGTGAAAAATGTTTGGTTCAGTGGAGGTTGGACTTGGCCAATGGGAAGCAACGACCATGCCATGGAGGGTGTTTGATGAAAATACATGCCAATGTTGTTGTTTTACCAGAATGCTACATAATAAAACCCTAAAGCTGCGTGTGTGAATCTCTGTGTGCTTTTGTCTACTGTGCATGTGCAAGATGAAGAAGGAGTAGACGCGAGAGGGGGTGTGGCTTCTGCGCATTGCAGGAGTAAACCAATGAGGGCTGCTGAACCGGACGAGAGAGAGAGAGCGCAAATTCTAGTGCCCTTTATTAACAGGCTTAACTGTCTAGTATTTAATGAAGTACCATTAAAGCTGCGGCCAGTTTTTTCTCCAAACTGAAATAGTTTGTTGTCGGCTCCCTTGGGCAAAATGGGGTGTTTTGTTAGTCCCCATAGGCCATTGTTTGGGAGTTCACTAAGGAGTTTGGGAACTTGCATTGAGCCATGCCTTACAATATACCCCAGATGTCTAGACCCACCTTGTGTAGATAAACTTTATTATCCTGTATATAACTCAGGATTAGGGAAAAAGTAAAAAACAAACAAACATCAAAAAACAAAGAAACAAAACTTGTTCTAAGGCAGAAAATCTCATTTTGATTTTTGTCTGCTCATAAATCAGGTGGCAAAAATTGTATTTTTTGTCCTGCCATTGTGAGTTACTGCTCATCTGAGAAATAACTGCTTAATGGAAAAGCATAGAGAGTGCCTAATGCCTAATTCCTCATTAATGATTCGGTGTCACTAACAACTCAGCTACATCTCCCGTTTCTGATTTTCAGTTATCTATTTAAACTGTTCTTCCACCCATACGTTGCCTTACACTCTCTCTGGTGGCTACTGACTTAAAGGGCAAGTAAAAAATTAATATAGGTAAATCACCCCAGAACTCAAAACTACAATACTTAGAAAGCGGAGAGATGTAACAAACAAAAAGGTTGTTTGTTCTTTGCAACGGGGCAACAATCACAGACATTTTATTGGGTAAGTCTGTTCCTGGGGCTTGTTTTACAAATCTAACATGGTGGTTGGGGTGGGCGGGGGAACCCTTCACTACGGAAAATGGGTTTAATGGTACAGAATGAAGCAGCAATTAAATGATCTGAAAGGGTGGTAGGGGGAGGGGGAAGGGCTCCGATGCGTATGCCAGAAACCTCAACGAAGACAAAGAAGTAGCCTGCAACTGGATGACGCACAGACAGCTCCTACTCTTCACTTTCCAGAACTTTGCACAGTTACTGCAGTTGAACCATAAGGAACAGAGAAGAAAGGTATAGGATTTTTTAACATTATACATTGGGGCCAAATTTGAGGGTTACCAAATAAAAAATAATAAAGGGATGTTAACCATACTTCAAGGGTTATCAAAGATACATTCAAAGGTTATCACTGAATTCAAGGGTTACTGAATAGACATTTAAGGGTTATCGAATGATACATTCAAGGGTTATTAATAATACTTTCAAGTTTATCGCCGCATTAAAGGTTGTGTGGAGGGTTACGGAATGGTAAGTTTGAGGGTTATCGATTATTATATTATTTAATTGTTGAAAATATGTCCACAAGTTCAGAAAACCCAAATTCGTAGTTCACGAAGTTCTAAAAAGTCTGAGCTATTAAAGTTTGGGTTGAACTTGGGTTTGCGTTTGAGTTTTAGCCCATCTTTATTCCTAAGCTACAATTCTAACATTTATAAAGTCCCATGTCTCTGGATAATATTCATTTTTTAATTCACATTTTACAATTCAACTAAATATTTAAAGATTTTCCTTTAATCATCCTTAACGACTTAATTAGCATCCTAGGTATAAAAACTTATTATAGGGAAAATTGACTAGCTTACAGTGAAGGGTAAAAGAATAATGAATTACCTTGAGTATTCTGGAATTCAAAGGAAGCTTGTAAACAAAGTAAAATGCCTCTCTAGTCCTAGAAATAAAATAACTCTCAGTTGAACAATTACATATCCATGGGTTATATAGCCCCTAACTAAATTAATTCTCTTTGTAAATGATAACTCCTGTCATTTTTTTTTTTTGGTCTCGGTTGCTGTCATCTAAACGTTAATTGACAGCGTCAGAAAGACAGCAAGGAGATAGGGACACCTTTTGAGGCCTGTGTCCTTTAAAGCCAATCTTCAATCAAGAAGACACATGTACTGTAGCTTCCTTTGTCTCTGGATAGTCCTCTTCCTGATTGAGATCGATGGTGAAGTAAACTTTTCTTGAAATTTGTTTAACCAAACAACAATACCATTTATGCATATGGGGTAGCGCCCTGCGTTCCAGCCTTTACGTAAGAGAAAAAGAAAATGTATAAAAAGTGTGTGGTGGTGATGAAAAGGAGCCCAGTAGGAAACTTCAAATTCCGTTGCCTTTTATTTATTTATTTTTTTACAACAAAATTGTCTTTTTCGCTATTTCCGATTTTAAACATGTTTTTAGGAACGGCTCAGCTTGAGGGCTTTTAATGCTTAGATGTGTGTACACAAAATCCTCTGTCTTTTGTCTGTAATATCCCCAGTATTTTAATTTAAGATAAGTATTTGAATTATAATATTCTAGTTATGCTGGATAGGCAAAGCAGGCCTTGTGCCCTGAGGCAAAAGTCTTCCATTATCCATAATACTTCTGCTGCTGCTGGCATCCCACTCTTTATAATTTTATTTAAAGTCTCAAAAAAAAGTACAAAACAAATATAGTCCCTCTCCCTTCCCTCCCCCTCATCCACCGCTGAAATCCCTTCTCAATATGTATAGGTATCTCGAAGCGAGAATATGCCACTCTGTGTGCCTAACTGTCTGCTTCTTCCATTGAAACCAGTGTGTGTCATGCATCACAGCGGAGAGGGTCCTTTATAGAGGATCATTAACATTGTCAGGATGGTGGAGGCCGGGATGATAGGGAGGTTTCAACAACAGCCTTCTGTAAATATACAAATAAGCGAATTGTTATCTTTCCAACCTTGGCATAGATCAGTGAAGAGACAGGATTGCTAAAAACATGACAGGTTCTTTTCGGCTGCACCATTAAACAGGGGATACAATATGTGGAAGACAATGAGATTAGCAGCTATGAGAACTGCAGGAAAATTTGAGAGTCCCGTCAGTGCTTTGTAATAAACAGGTTTAAATACCCACGGACTTGTTCTTTTTTTTTTTTTAACTAACCCACAAATGCGAATGCTGCTAGTTTTAGTTCTAACCTAAACAGTGACTGCTCATCCCCAGTCATTAAACATTATTCCTTTTATCTCTCCATTATGTTAATAGAATTATTTTCAGACTTTGTGAATTATTCAGCATTCTTCATTTTGTCTTTTATAAACGCTGAATACAGAATTCAATGGGTCTTCAACTTGTACAGGTTGACTATTGGTGAAGGTCAATGGACATTAGGGAGATGTTTAAACATTCGTACACATGTGCAATCGCAGGTGCTACCGAGACGCACGATGTGTACGACCGCCATTTTGGACGATAATCATGCCATATATGGGCATTTTCTCGGTAAAAATGTCCGCTCGTTCGAAGATCCGGCGCGCGGAGGCTTTTAGGCCGGAACATGCCCATACATGGCACGATTATCATCCGAAATGGCTGTTTGTACACATTGTGCATTGCGGGTCGGCACCTGCGATCGCACATTTGTATGAACCTTAAGTCATACAAATTGCTGGGTTTCAATAACATACAGTCCAGTGATCTGGCATGTGGGGGGCTCACTGGGGTCACTTAGTAAAAGAGATAAGTCTCTGTTTCATACCAATTCTGGTTTGAGGCAGAACTGGGGGTTTCCAAAAATTGGTGAATCCAGCAAATTCGGGTGTAGAAATGAAGAATTCAATTGACTTCAATTGGGATTGGTTTGAATTTTCAGTTTTGTCCTACGTAAGGAAAGTGTGTTCTCCATTGAAATTACCAAGAAGTCTCCATTCTAAAACCAGTAACAGTGTATTTTTCATATATACAAGCATCTGATTATCCTCTCCATACTCTCTATGGGGATTGTTCATTCAGGTTGCCACACACGGTGTGATCGCTAACGGTGTGATGGTTATTGGCTTCTTATAGTTTGTTTAGGGCTGTCATCAGGAACGTTTAACCTCTTCACTGGCATAGCGATATAATAGAAGTCAGTAAACTTGAAAGGAATGACACCACAGGTAATCTGTTCCCAGTGTCGCTCCCCAGAATAGGAACTAAAATGCAAAGTCCTCACCTCTGGGGTTTTTAACGAAGTCTGCAATACTTACTTGAAAACTCCCTCATCACTGAAGTTGGTTCCTCCCCACTGGCACTGTCAGTGACAGTCTGTAGGCAGCCAATGGGAAGACATGCCTCCTTGCAGAGTGTGTCTTCCCATTGTCTGCCTCACGAACTGCCACTCTGCCACAGTGCTGATGGAGTCTTCAAGTAAGTATTGTAGGACTTCTGTAAAGAACCCAGAGATGAGGACTTAGCAGTTTAGGTCCTCACCCTGGGTACTTTGCAGGAATGAAGGAAGAGGAACAAGGGGGAGGTGAGTATAATTGTCCTTTAACTTCCAATAACAAAAAGCCCGGCAGGCCTTTATTTACCATTAGGCACAGTAGGCATGTGCCCAGGGAGGGTCATCTGTCAATCTCACCTTACAATCAACCAACTTTATAGATTTCTTTCCAGAAAAAGAGGAAATGGGTGTGGTTTAGGAGTGTGGTCTGTGTTTATTAGTGGGGTTAAGGGGATCAGGCTTTTTGTGCCTACAGTTCCCGAGATGTAAATCTCCCCCTGACCACTGGCCACAAATAGCCACACAAAAAGGAAACACCTTTAAAAATAATGCAGCCATAGCTAAAAGTTAATCCTTGGTTTCAGGTGAAACTAAATTGTTTGTTTCGTTCCTTAGTATTTTAATATGCAAGAAACAAAATGGAGCCTTTTATTGCTATCCTGTCTTATGTATCCTGTGGTAAAAGGTTCCTCGCAGTGCCCAGTGCCAGATCTTTTGAGGCTGTTAAATGTCTCATTCCATCCAAGGTATCTAGAATGTGGATAAAAATCAGAATCAAAGCAAGACACATATACCTGCAATGTGACTCCACTGGGGAATTCATGGTCTTACAGGCTCCCTTTAAAAAAAAACATTTTGCCCCAGGATTCCCACCGAAATCCTTTAGCTTGAAAAACTGTTTCATGTCTATGGGGGCTATCCCAGTATATCCCAGTATAAACCAACAATAATAATAAGAGTCCCAAGATCACTTCATCAGGTTACGTAGCCAATGGGAATGTCCAGGTAATGTAGACACCTAGGAACCGTTGCTATAGATTCCCCAATAATTTGAAAATGCTTGCTGTTTATATTAGACTTTCTTTATATGTTTCACCGTTTTTTCATCGAAGATTCTAATTTGCATTAATCTATTTATCATATATGGATGATTCTATCATACTGTGATATTTTTCATTCCACGCAGAAAACTGGGTTAGTAATAAATGAATATCTTTATTATTTAGCTATAAAAATATGAATAAGTGAAGGATAAGGTGTTATTGTTTCTGTTGAAAATATTTTTTAAAGTTAATGAATCAGTCATCATGTTTCCCAGCAGGCAAAATGTAAAAAAGCAGATTATCCAAATTACCCAGGCAGGATATCATAAGGATCAGAGTTATATGTAATGCAAATTCTAAGTCTATCCATACCCTAAGTATTGGTCATATGAGTAATACACTTGGACATAAATGTGTAATTAAAATCAAGATATTGAAAGTCCGAAATAACCGCATGTACCAGCCACTGGAGTGTGTATATAGGTGTGTTTCGGTGGTTTGGGGAGAGACAATGGTATTTAGGGAAATTATATGTATACTGGCTATCTTGCTGTTTTTTGGTTTAAAAAAATCTGGTTGGAGTGATGATCTTGTGCCATAATGTCATGGCGAAAACATAGACACTACCCGGACTAACGGGTAATGTGTTGTAGGGTATGAGATCAGACCCGACCTTGTTGTATAATAATGGGTATTGTGTTGTGCAACTCCTGTGATTAATGTAAGGATATAACTAGTCCCACCACATCACTAGTACCCTTGTACATGTAAATTTTAAAACACTCACCTTTGCTGTTGAGGCTCATAATCCCAGACAGTACTGGGTCCTCTAATGCTCCGCCTTTGCCATAATGTACTGTAAAAACCCAACAATCAAGTAAAAAAGAACATGCCCAATGGTCAAAAGTTGATCAATAATAGTCTACCGTGATAGGCATCTTGATCTTCTGTTACCCGTAACTCATATACGGTAAACTGGGAATTATTAACAATTCTTGATAGACGAGTAGGACCTTAAGTATAGAAAGCCTCAAAATATGCCCCAAATTGTGTTTGCTGAGATCTAGCCTTGGTTAATAAAAAACGTATTATTGTCTGTATGTTCTATTACATGTGTTTACTATTTTATTTATTTATATGTGTGCTTGGGTTTCCAGACATGCACATGCACATTCTTACGGCTTAGAGTGAACTCTGGTTAGGAACCACTAGGAATATGAATTACCTGGCCAATAGAACTAGAAAATGCAGGGAATCATGTGAACCATACCCTGGCACCTGGGGGCACTTCTAGTGACAGATCATCAAGCTTTCCCCACAGGCAACATGGAGTGATCTAGTAGCCATGTGTGCAATCATCCCAAAAACTTGGCATTTGTGATGATTTTCATTAGATGTTATAAAATGTCATGTGAGATTGTTAACTTAGCTTTACCTTTAGTCCTCACTTTTACCTATATAATCATTTATTTAGTGGAACCTTTCTTTAGCTAAACACAT
Organism: Hymenochirus boettgeri; assembly: GCA_019447015.1. NCBI lineage: Eukaryota > Metazoa > Chordata > Amphibia > Anura > Pipidae > Hymenochirus > Hymenochirus boettgeri. The sequence goes on from JAACNH010005564.1 coordinate 11,525, forward strand.
AAAAGTGTTTCACAGAAAAACACATCTACTATGGATCGCATGCAAACACAAGTAGATTGATACAGAGGATTCACTGATGGTCATCTAAAAGCAGGAAAGAAGCTCTAATTTTGTTTGACCATGCTTCAGTTTTTTAAAAGTGCATGTCCACCTTTAAAGGGATAGTTTCACTTTTTGTGTGAAAAGCAGTGATGAAGACCAGGAGGTAAAGACCTATTCCTTCCTTCCTTTCTTCATCACTTGACCAGGATCCAGGATTGAAGGTGAGTATATTTACCTCTTGCACAAAGGGAATAGTTCACTTTTTGTGTGAACTATCCTTTAAACAAAAACCTAGTGACTTATAAGTTATCGGCCCACAACCCCAATTGATATTTTCCCTAGTTTATTGTGCATTTGTAACCAGATATTTAAAAGTTCTCTTCCCTTCTCAAAAAGGTATCTTCCTCCTTCCCCTGCTCATTGAGCTTTTTATCAGCTGAGCATGTAAGAGGAAGCAGCAGGGGAAACAGCAGTCAATTGTTTGCTGTGATGTCACAGACACAGCCGCTTGATTTACTGCTTTGAAATGAAGAGACAGCTCATTTTCCAGAATGAAGGCTACAGTAATCCTTAAATATCTGGTTAGTGCTAAATATATATGTTTGGGTAGATGCAGATTTCTGACAAGTGACCAGTTTTTGTTTTAAGGTGCACATGCCCTTTAAATAATCCTTATGTATTGGATTGTAAATTCCTTGATTGGTTTCAAATGAATGTTTCCCCCAAAAGATTATACTATGAAGGCAAAGTAATTCTCTGCTCCAATACTTCAGTGCACTTGCCTGACAAAATCTTTCATTTAGAAATTCAACTCGCATAGAGTAGACTGTTCTGATCTCAAGGTTTCTATAAAAATCAGACAGCTCAGTGGATATGTAAAGTAAATAACATCTAGGAACCATTTATTTTCTACCTATAGAATATTTAGGAGCTGACTTTTCATCTGAAATAACTTTGACAGCTCAGCGTTCTGACAGTCAATCTCACCCACTAAACCATAGTTAAGAAATCTCTCTGTAGAAAGGGAGACTCTGCATCTTCTAAGATGTTTTGCCACCTTCAATAACATGCTGTGTCATGGCACAGGACTTTTTTTAGAATAAACATTCAGCACAGCTTATCACATCTTACCATAGGCCATAGAAACACTTCGTAAGTAGAGGTGAGTCCCAGTTTCGAAATGGAACAGGTTTTAAAGCAGAACCACCTGTTTTGAAAGTCCACAGATCCGGCAGGAATTTTCAGAATTTCTCAAGTGGGAAATATTGAAAATCAAGCTAAAAAATTTCAATCAAAAGTAAAAAAAAAAAGATGGTTGAAAAATTGGAAAATTCTACTTTCATTGGGTTGGAATTAAATTTTCAGAATTTAAATATGTTCTGTGAATCCGCTGGCAGAACTAAACTCACAAGTTTATTCAAAATTGGATTTATCTGGACTTTTTTCAGGGACACTTCCTCCACTGTTCTTGCTTGCATTCTTGAGTTTTCCCTAATATATATCTGGATGAGGCCTTGTATCAACATTCATCGTGGCTAACACTATTTTGGCCTGGCCAACCGGTACATATCAGTGGGTGGTCAGCTGGCTCAATATGTCTGCCCATGTGTACCTAGCTTAACTAACCCTCTATATCAAAAACAAATAGTGTTTTACCACATAATGTCTTTTGTTATCCAGACAAGTTACACAAATTGCACAACATAAAGTCTAATAAAGGTATAAATAAATAACCCTGCTAGGAGATTAGTATTAGTAATCAGAATGACTGTGTGGAAATGAAAGTGGAATTCTGTGTTTATTGATTAACATACGCATAATTGACCACTACAGATGGAGGACTGCTAAAATATCATATTGACTATAATGGAAATGTTTGTCTGGGCCAACCGTTCGATACTGACGAGCAGTTAGCACGCACAAATCACTGTAGTATGTGGAAAAGGTAGCCAAGATCGTCAGTTTGCCATGAGCATTCGTATGGTCCCTAGGAAACCACATTTTTTCTTATTCAACTAACCTTAATTTTCTCATTCAGGAATTTCTCTGTGAAATTATTAAATGATTCCTAAGTACTGACTTACTGTATGCAGGACCCAGGGGCAGAAATACAGCCCCTGCAATGGATGGGGCTAGGAGGGCCCACCATTTACACTACAGGTACTGCAATCAGCTGTTTAAAATATTGCCGGTCCAGTACTGGTGTTTTAAACAGCTGATCGCCATACCTTTATTAACATCGTGGGTCAGCTGTTAAAAACAGCTGATCATGGCCCCTTGTCAGGGTAGAGGTGTGTCAGGGGTCTCCACAAAACAGTTTTCTAGTGGCAAGAGACCTAATAATGTCCATTATGGTCTTGCTGTTGAACTCTTGGTGGTCCAGTTACTTAGTAGAGATTAACAGGAGATTCAATAAAAGTTCTATTATTTAAATGGTGCTAATTTTGCCCCAACCAATCAGAACTTATGTAGCATTTGAAAGCTAACGTCTAATTGGTTGGGGCAAATTAGCACCAATTTAAACGATAAGAACTTTTATTGAATAACCCCCTAAGTATGTTTTCCCCATCCAACAGCCAATGAGGTAAAATAACCCGGGAACACAGCAGAACCTTAAAGGGCAACTGTTGTCTCCAAACAAGTTGCTCACAGGATTAGCATTATATCTTCTGCTTCCACCAGCTTGTAATCATGTGATAAGGCTCTGTCTGCATTTTTAGGGCCCCTCTCAACCATCAATTGCAGGTATTTCTGGCCTTTCCACCATTACTTCTTAAGAGAGCATGCTCTGACCCCCCCATTGGGTGACAATTAAATCCAATACCAAATCTCATTACAGGTTATTGTAATTTAACTGTGATTGATCTAAAAATAAAATAAAATAAAACATGTGTGCTGTTACTGTATTATGCATATATGCACAGGGCCAATATAAGTCTGTGGAGGGCCCTGGCAAAACATGATGTTAAGGTGCCCTCTAAAACCCTTCAAGCCTATGACTTAAGGAAATTGTCTTGTTTGCCCCTATGGTAAATCCATTCTCATATTTGCATTAAAATTGTGTCTCTTTTATCTAAGGTTTGCACTGCAGTTACATTTGGATAAAATATTAAAATAATACATCACAAATAAGACATTTAATAGTGTGGCCATCATATATCTCATCCACAGCCAGGACTTATAACCTAGAACCCTTCTGCAGCTTTGTCCCCTGTTCTTGCATTCAAGAAGCCTTTGTTCTGGTGAGGCCAATGAAGTCTTTAGCTGACTAATAGACATGAACTGCAGTGGCAATATTACAATAGATCCCATATACGAAAAGCCCCATTGGGACAGGGATTGTAATAAGACAAGGAAGGGTTCCTTTTTGTGGTTTGGGAATTTTGTATGCTGCGTGTAAGACACAATGGTTATCTAATTAACAGATTTTTTAAAAAAAATCATAGCAAAGGGATTTGTGGCTGTAATGCTAATTTGTTGCAAGCAAACATCCTGCTCTCTTTGATACTATGATTAGGGCTAACAGTACAGCACCACATTTGGTACAACTAAGTAAAATTATTAGGGCCCCCCCGGTCTGCTACATCTACAGTGGAGGGAGGCTGTACCTGTCCTAGGAAAGTAAGAAGATGGAGCCCCCACACGATCTGTCCCCTGGTAGTTATTCCTTGTTTTCATATTTAGTTCAGATACATTCTCATTGCTTATACATTGCATTAGCAATGTAGCATTGTGTTTTAAAGAGCAAACTTTAACCCTCCCCTTTAAAGTACCGAGACCTTCCCTGAGTCTGGAGCTGGACCAATGGGAAGGCATGGTTCTTTTACAGCGCATCTTCCTATTGGTCAGGCCCCAGACTAAAGGAAGGGGTGGGTTTTGACAAGAAGTATGGGTGCAACTTCAAGCCTCTGGTAAAAGGCATCAGGACAAAACCCGTGAGGAGGAATGATCGGTTTAGGTTCTCACCCAGGGTACCCCTTTCATCTGGTGCTACCAAATAGGCATAATATATATCATTGCAAAAAATAGGTGAAACCTGCAGATTGCCAAGATGTAAATAAAGATCACTTTAAAAGACCCCTGGTGCACCTATTTTTTGCATATATCTACAGTATAACATGTACGGCAATACAAGCAGGGCACAAAATTTGATATTTATTTTTTTTTTATATCAAATTTTAATCAAAGTTTAATGAAGGAATCTGTTGCTGGGAATTGTATGTTATAGACTGTAATAAGTCTTCAGGCTCTCCGCATCGAAAGGGTAAATGATCCATGAAACTTTCCCGCAATTTATCCTGACATGAGTCTGCTGACATTTAAAAGTTCTGATTTTCAGCTGTCAAATGCCACTCTGGATGAAAGCAGTCCCTTCTGGAGGTTGGAATGTCGGAATTGAAAGTGACGTGACTTTTTTAATCCACATTCGTGGATTCTCTTTACACGCCCACAGGTGCGGCAGAAGAATGAGCAATGTTTTTAGAAATTGCCTTCGATATCAGTAAGGCAGGGATTTGAATCCGTGACCTTGTGAGCATTGAGCTTTCAGAATTCTCTGCAAGGAATCTACAAAAGCTGGAAGGTGACACCTTAATATATTTCCCTCTAGAAATGGACCCAGCGTATTAGCCTCATCTCGCAGGCTGAATGTGCCAAGGGTTAGACACTACGTAATACATAAATCATACTAAATGACCGTGCAAGAAATGGAGACAATTCTTCTTAATATTTTATAGAAATAATAGGGTGTAAAATTAATATAAACCAGTCAATTTAAACAGCTGATGTCCTGTTGGTTTGATACTTTGAATAGCACATAATGGGTTCTCCAACTGCCGGCCCACGGACTGGATATGTTTTTTAATATAGAGTAATACAAGGTATGATTCCATTGAATTATATGTTTACTTTTACAAATGGCAGTTCTTTATTAATTGTCCTGGTGTGTATACATGAAGTGGAAAATTCACAAAACTGGGTGTTTTTGAATACGAAGTAGTAGCCAGCAGAAACCTAGCAAATGCTTGGTCTGAATGGTCAACCACAGTACAACTGTCAAAGCAAACATCCGATTGGTTACTACATAGTTAACTACACAGAAGAAAAGATAACATGTCTAAAGAACAGTTTACATCAGAAATATCAAGGCTACTCACTGTGTACACTACTTGCTTTAGACTAGTGACTGGGTATGCACCCCATATGACAAATTAACTTTATTTTTCTACTTGAATTTGGAATGACCATTCTTTTAGAACTCCCCCAATCTACAGCAATTACCATTAACTATTCTCTTGTTTTTTTGCAACCTAAATTCCTGCAAAAAGTATATACATGCTCGTTAGCACAGAGAGAACTCTCTGTGGCACAGATCCAAATGAAATCGTTAAGAAACAGAACCAATCCAGCTGCACTATTCAGTCAGGTCTTATGTAACTGACCCTAAACATGTAAATTGTGTTTAAATGACTTCATTTTTCCTGTGTTCTTTGTGTCAACATTAACAAACCCTCCTGAAATTCAATATGTGACTGAGGCTCTTTAACAAGCGGATGTTCCTATTACCCTTTAATCACAAACAGTGTGATCTCGGCCTACTAGGCTAAGCAAACACTATGTGGAAAAGTTAACTTAGCAGAAAAAGGCACACCAGAGGCTTTTAAAAGGTCATGTGACATTTGGTAATGTTCAATGTGGATGAATGGGAGAAGTGACTTTAAAGGATAAGTTGCACTGTAAAATCAAGTTATGTTCATTTGGAAGCTGCAGCTTTAAAAATACGTTGCCATATTTTTTTTTTTTTTTTTACCTATGCCCCTCCAGAGCCTAGCTTTGTGCCTTGGAAGTTGCTGACATCTTTTTACTGTTTGCTGAATGTTAGCTTCACCCCTCTGAGATTTCCTCTGCTTTCCTGCTTGAGCCTCAAACAGTAAAGCTGGTTTACCCATGATAGATATCCGGTCCGATCGACGATAGTTCAGTGTATCGGTCGATCGGACCGAAATTATCGCATCCGAATGCAGCCATGTCCGACCGTTCGTTTGTCCGAATCGGACGAAGGACGATCGGACATGGTGGAAAACCTCCCAGATCGTGCATCCTCTATGGACCACACGATCGGTCGAGGTAACTGTCGGACGTGGCTGCTTTTGCCGTGACCGACAGTCCTTCCTCCTGGCCGACCGGTCAAAGTATCGAACGGTCGGTCAGAAGGAAAATCGCTAGGTCTGTACCTATCTATGCTTGTGAGTTCCGTGCACTCTCCTGCTTGAGCCTCAAACAGTAATGCCTGTGAGATCCGTGCGCATGGAACTTACAAGCATTACTGTTTGAGGCTCAAGCAGGAGAAAGCAGAGGAAATCTCAGAGGGGCGGAGCTTAACATTCAGCAATCTAGTAACAAGATGTCAGCAACTTCCAAGCCACAAAGCTAGGCTCTGGAGGGGCATAGGTTAAAAAATATATGGCAACGGTATTTTCAAAGCTCAGCTCAAATGAACATAACTTGGTTTTACAGTGCACTTATCCTTTAATCAAATACAATACTAGAAAAAAATAATAAATGACAGAAATGGGCATCTAATAATCGGAATATTAATTAACAAACACTAGACATGTGCTGTATTTTTTGTAGAAAAAATGTTGCAGTTGAATGACCAACAACAACATTTCATCACGAACTGATTCTAAAGCTTTTTATTCATCAAGTCATGGTATATCTATGGTATTCAGCTAGATCAACTGACTGGTTCTATTCATCCAGGTCATGGTATATCTGTGGTATTCAGTTAGACCATCTGGACTGGTTTCCATTCATCCAGGTCATGTATATCTGTGGTATTCAGCTAGAAACTGACTGGTTCTCATTCATCCAGGTCATGGTATATCTATGTTATTCAACTAAATTAACTGGACAGGTTCTCATTCATCCAGGTTGTGGTATATCTGTGGTATTCGGTAGATCAACTGGACTGTTTCTTGTATTTCCAGGTCATGGTAATACTGTGGTATTCAGTTAGATCAAGTGGACTAGTTCTTATTTTTCCAGGTCATGGTATATCTGTGGTATTCAGTTAGATCAACTGGACTGTTTCTTGTTTTTCCAGGTCATGGTATATCTGTGGTATTCAGTTAGATCAAGTGGACTGGTCATTATTTTTCCAGGTCATGGTATAAAAAAAAAGACTACATTGTGTAGATAAAACGAAATTCTGCAATGGAGTTTATTTTTTGTAATAAAAGTTCATAGTAGAAACCATAATTGTGACATTATTCACACAATATTTTATGAGCCCACCAGCAGAGTGAACCCCAGTGTGTTACAAGGACAGATAATGGGCACTTTTCAACAAATTAGTTTATCCTAGTTGATGTAGATGTGCCATTCAAATACACTGGTCTGTATATTTAATGAGTAAAGATGGAATTTTTTTGCATTGGTGTTATTTTTTTTTTAAAGAAAGGAAGAAGACGTATATCATATCCATGAATGAAATATCCATATTGTAAATTTATCCTCCACAATGTGATTTTACTAGTTATTATTATTATTGTAGATTATAAGCGCCAACCTCTTCCGTAACCTTACAATTATATGTATAACATTCACATCAGACCCTGCCCGAACAGCTTACAATCTAAGCACATTTATTTGACACATACAACCTTCAAATGTCTTTATGATTGTGGAGGAAAACTTGATATACTTTTACCAAGCCATGGGTCTCTTCTATGTTAAAACCTCTGTATATCAGGTATACAAAAATAACACAAATAACATTTTTGCTTATTTTATTTTTGCAGATCACAGAGAAATACTTCCCATTTTTTGGAGCCTCAAAGAAATTTCTTAAACAAAGAGAACATTATTCAGACTTGAACATTTCTGTCTGCCTATTATCATTAGTTATACGCTAAGCCGGCTAATGTCTAGTGAGCGCGGCTAATGTTCATTTTGTCTTCAAGACAGGTTGGCGCTTGTCACAAGAAGATGTGGAATAAATGACAGCTTTGAACCCTGTACCTAGCAGGCATATTAAACTAAAGAACTGCCAACATGATGAAAAATTATTTTGTCAAAAATTTGTAGGTCACTGTGATTTTCTAATGTATTTTGTGATTAATTCTGAGCATAGATCAGTATTACGACCTTCTAGAGCATCACTTAATTGTCGCTTGCTCCATGCTCCTAATATATTGGTGCTGCATTTGCTTCTTGAGGTTTTATTAAATGCCAGTCTTTGCATGAGCGTTACTGGAACGACACTTTCTCAGGCCCCCCCCCTTTTTTT
>JAACNH010005565.1:0-19848 GCA_019447015.1 Hymenochirus boettgeri
GGTATAGCAGAGTATAGAGGACAGAGTATAGAAGGCATAGCAAAGTATAGAGGGTATATCGGAGTATAAGTCACCAGAAGCTAATGTTGCGTTAAAAAAAAATATTGCTCTCAAAAGTCCTTAAATGTGTTATGGCAGTCACCTAAAATACATAATATCCCTAACTCCCTACTCAAATAGTTGTCGGGGGTGTCAAGACAAAGTAGATTGGTTAACCTATAAACGAACAAAACCAAGCTGGATTGAGTTTCTGCAAACAAGGATGTTGCAAGTTACTGGATTGATACATAAAGTAGAGTTTGATCCAGGGAAGTTCCGATTGCCACATTGGAGTCAGAAGGAGAATTTTTTCCCCTCATTAATTGGTGCAGTTTTTTTTTTGGTCCTACGGGTCACAAGTTAGGCAGGAAATGAGGAGTATTATTGCTAGGGGTTGGGACTGGATGGGGACGTATGGTCTTATTCAACCTAAATACTATAATAAACTAATAAACTGGAGAGACCGTGTCACTCCCAATTTGTAATTTAAAATTATGTAGCATGACAGCTCTCCCAACCGTTACCACTGAGCCAATATGAGAAACAGACAGGTTTTTGGGAGGTCGCACTTGCCCAAACAGCACCCAAAACCTTTAATACACTCGAATATTACTCTATCCGCAGAGAAACAAGAGGCCATTAAACTTCCCTTACCTACACACCCTTCCTATCAATCCCCAAACCAAAAATCTGGTATAAATATGGTATAGCCAACTCTCACATTAGTAGACAACACATCTCTTAAACCAATGGTACACGGTACTTATGCACACAAACTTAGGTGGGTGCTGACCTCCTGAATTCCCCACTTCCAAGGAAGGTAAGTATCAACACAATCTGGATTTGGGAGTCGCACACCTTGGTGAATTCAAGTGTTTTATTGAAAAACAACAATCAAATACAACGTTTCGGGGGGAACGTGTCCCGAAACGTTGTATTGTGATGTGTGATTTTCAATTATTAAAAACAGTGTGAATTCACCAAGGTCCAGGTGTGCGACTCCAAATCCAGAATTGGTAACACATCTCTTAAAACATATAACCAACTCAAACAAGAATACAACCTCCCCCAGCTACATGTAATTTAGATATTTACAAACCCAACACACCTTCAACGCCCAATTTTGAAAACCCCTTGCAGCACTTGCCAAACAATCCTTCTCAGCGGGGCACAACATCCGCTAAGTTAATATCCAGATTCTATTGGGCCTCTCCACCACCATGGCGCTCAACTTCAAACTCAGAAAAAATCTTATGAAAGACGAATAGGTCGATGGATAGGAGGAGGGAGCATTGGAGTCTGTAAAAAGGCTTCCCAGGTCTACATATAAACCGAGCATACTTAACCCCACCTCAAATTTCCAAATAGAAAAAACGGACTGTGGACCATTGTGCCTCAAGTTTTCACAGCCACAGGTCCTTTACCAGCTTATTATAATCTTTCCACAAATTTAAAGGATATTGGAGCCAAAATTTTTATGGCTTCTTCCATGACCATATGGGCTCACCTGTGGGCCGTGAAGTTTTGCTAGGGATCACAGAACATAGAACTACTGACAAATATTTTAAAAACATTTCTCCTTTTTATTTACCTAAGAAACAGCCGGCGTTTAACCTTGATGCGGGGAAGGCAGTTGTAAACAAGATTCTACCCACTAAAAAAAAATCTATGTTCACCGCGGTTGCCCAACCAAGTATGGGAAGATTTGATGCAGGTGGTTAGAACCCTCTGAGTATGTATGTAACAACTAGGTTCTATCACCTATGTATATAGGGTGGATCAATATGGCCCCAATAATGATGCTAGTTTAGTCAAAGTATTTTGTTAAATGTTGACAATTGTGTTACCATAACAATTTATTTTACTACCTTTTATGTTACAATACTTTGCTTGTAACATTAATAAACAACTTTTATTTTATATTAATTTTGTGTTAAATAACGTTCCTACGTAAGGAGGGGATTTAAAAAACAAAACAAAAAAACAAAAACTAACACAAAGGACTAATGCACCTATTTCACTGCATTTTGCTTATAGCTGCAATTAAAGGTATTTTCATGCATGTAGGTTATTAAAAATTGTGAAGAAAACATTGCTGGCAATCAGAAAAAATTGTGTATCTTATCAATTCAGGACAATAATTGCATTATCAGTGTCTGAACCCAGAAAAAAACATTACGGTTACTATTCTGTCACAGCATAGTGATGTCAGCAAGCAAATCTTGAGTGTGTGGGACAATTTCATATTGGCCATTATGAATTATTGAAAACATTATTGTGATTAGCATGTGCATAGTGAACATGTAGGAACAGTCTGATGTTAAGAGAGTGAAGCAGCATTTATTATAGAGATGTATTATGGCAGAAGATTCGCCTTGGCCATCTGGCGGTAGATGCTCCAAGCACAATTCAAACACCCCAGTGGGGATTTCTCATGTTCCATAATATCTAACTAGAGAATGTTTGTTGATGACTGCTATGAATAAATAGGCTTCAAAACAACATATAATCATACCCATGTTTTAAAAACACCACAATTCACACAATATAACAATTTGAACCACTATGCTTAAATATTATATATTTTGTGCTTTGCTTTGGCCTTATATATTTAGAAAATGATACTAACCATTGCATCAACTTCAACCCCTAAGAAAAAACAAAAAATCCCCAATTAATAATATATTTGGAATATCCCTTGCAAACGCCTTTTTTAATAGGGAAAAAAAACCCTAATATTCTTTCTTCATAACACTAATTCTTCATACCTGTTATCAGTTAGTTGCCCATCTGTAATCTTTCTAATAGTTAATGTACTTTTTGTGGACTGGTGCCCAAAAACTGCACTGTATACTCAAGCTGAACAAGGGCTCCATACTAAGTCAGAATTATGTCCTGCTTCTTTAAGGGCACGGCCACATGCAACGCAAAACGCAATCGCACACGGAATTGAATGTAATTCATGTGCGATTTTGTTGCGTTGCGCATGCGGTTTTTTCATTAAGCATTGAAAAACGCATGAGATTGTTGATTTAAAATGCAGAAAGCAAATTGAAAGCAAATCGCATCGCAAAATACTTGAGAGCACGCTTGCGCGTTTTCAATGATCTGGAAAAAAACGCAAACGCTATGCGCAAGCACAAATGCACAAAAAGCACAGCAGTGTGGCCTAGCCCTAAGCTATGCTCCTTTTTATATCGGAACATATTTTAGTTGCCTTTGAGTACTTAATGCCACTGCATGAAGTGAAGTCTAGTGTCCACAATAAAATCACAAGTCCTTCTCAAGTCAAAATCTAACCCTATCCCATAAGGGTATAACCATAACTTTGGATTTCACAGCATTAAACCTATATTTATTTGAGTTTAAAGGAATAGTTCACTCGAAAAGTGGAACTATTCTTTTAATGTATTGATTGAAGCTCCGTTCTTCAATCAATTTACCTTTTGTGGATCCACCGCTGCAGAAGATTCAAATCGCCGACCGCTTCCTGGTTGGAACCTCTATAGTGCGCATGTGCGATATCGCACGCTATAGAGGATTAGAACAGGAAGTGGTCGGAGATTTTCATCGCTGCAGCGGGGGATCGCACAAAAGTAAATGATATTGATATTGAAAGGTATACTTACCTTTGTCCCTGGTCCTGATCAGTTGATTGAAGAATGAGAGGTAAGGCATATCTCCTTTAACCCTCCCGGGCTTCAATCACTACATTAAAGGAATAGTTCAGATTTCGAGTGAATTATTATTAATTATTATTATATTATTAATTCTATTTAATTATTATTTAAGAAATACTGATTTCCTCTAGTCACCCTACTCTGAAATACCCAGATTTCCTGCCTATAGTTGATGGAGAAGAGGATGGTAAAAAAAAAAAAAACCTTTATGAAAGGGGGGGGGGGAGGAGTGGCAATCGGAATGTCCTGATCCACTTAAACTTTATGTTTCAATCACAGTAAGGCAGGAACATTCTATTAGTGTGGCAGAAGAAACAATATTAGAATAGGTTTTGATGCAAATAGTTTTGACACCAAGAACAAAGTAAAAACTCTTTTTAAAAGGGTCTCGTTATTATATTCTATGTGGAAGCTATGATAGAAGCAAAAAAAGACACAAAACCAAGCCGGGGGTTCAGATTCAGAAAAATCTTAGGTCAAGACAGAGGCCAGGGCTAAATGTAAATGCTCCCTTAAGACTGCTACAGAAAGCAAAGCCTTTCTTCTTCTTGGTCTCAGAGGAAAGGGCAATTTTCCTTCATCAAAAGAGAGTTGCGTGTAATGACCAATCCGTTTAGCACACTGAACTCGCCATACAAACTGGTCCTCTGACGGACGTGGCTCAAAGTCCCAATGCTGCAAGTGTCCTTTTATACTTACAAGTTACATCTAAACTTGGCTATGTCACATTCATTGTAATTCATGAGATTCATCAATATACCACCAATTTAAAAGATTCAGGAGAAAACACAAATTACATACAAAATACCATCAGGGTATTCAATAAATGTTCTTATCTTCAAAATGGTGCTAATTTTGCCCCAACCAATCAAATTAGCATCATTTTAACAATAAGAAACTTTCATTGAATCTCCTGCATGTATTTTAAAATTTATACATTATACTATGAGAGTCTAATTGATATCATTTCATTTTACCGTAATACTCGAGTATAACCGACCCGAGTATAAACCGAGGTACCAATTTCAGCTAAAATCCTAATAAAAAGTTGTTGACCGGTATAAACCGAGGGTAGAAACTTGGCATCAAGATGTTTGGAAAATACAACTCCAGCTAATAAACATGCTGGGAGTTGTAGTTTCCAAAAATCTTGAATGCCACCTCACTTGGCATTCAAGTGTTTTTGGAACTACAACTCCCAGCATTCTTTATTAGCTGGGAGTTGTAGTTTCCAAACATCTGAATGCCACCCTCACTTGGCATTCAAGATGTTTGGAAACTACAACTCCAGCTATAAGGCATGTTTGGGAGTTGTAGTTCAAAACATCTTGAATACCCCCCTCACCCTCCCACCCAGTTCAGTTTGTACCTGTCTCTTCTCCCTGTGGTTCTTTCTCCCTGTGGGCTCGGTCTCTTCCTGTGGTCTCCTATTGTATCTTCTTCTGTGGGCTCTCCTCCATCCTCCATCTTCCTGCAGGTCCGCAGGTAGGTGCCGTCTGAGCATTCCGGCAGTCCGCGGCGATCTTCTGTGCACTGTGCCTGGTGCGCGGGCTGACGTCACTGCCGGCGCCGAGGCTTGGCGCCGGGGCAGTGACGTCAGGCGGCGCGCCAGTACAAAGAAGGATCGTGCGGCTGCCGGAATGCTCAGGGTAAGCTTAGTGATCGAGTATAAACCGAGTCAGTTTTCACGGCTGATTTTTCAGCCTGAAAAAACTCTGTTGTATACTCGAGTATATACGGCAGTTTTTCTTCTGTGCGTTAGAAAGTACAATAGGCCGAGCGCACCAAGGAACAGGAAGTGAAGAAAAATATTTTAGGCTACGTTCACGCTAGAAACTGACAAACGCACAGCATGTGTTTCTGTTCAGTTTGTATCCATTTTTCATCCATTGTATTCCATTTTTTCACAATGTGTATCCATAGATTTCTATAGAAAATGCATGAAAAAAACGGACAGAAAATGCTGCATGCAGTGCGTTTTTTAAACGGACTGGAACGGAGACGGATTATTAATGCAGCAGAGGTTTGAACGAGTGTTATGAAATCTATGGGGTTTTACGGCCTGTCCATTTTTTTTAAAGCACCGGAGTTTGAAAAACGGATACAAACTAATGTAGTGTGAACGAGCCCTTAAATGTATGTATATTAGTGCATTCAGAATTTATTTTGCATTCATAAATGCTGCGTGATGACATGCATTTTATGTATTAATGGTTTGTAGAGCAGAGAGGAAGAAAATGTTAAAGGATTATTTTTAGATGTTAAATGTACTTGATGATGAGTATCTCCTTTGACTTTTTGGTGTACATGTTAAAAAAATTAAAGTGTCCAAGAAACACAATGTAGCCCTAATGTGTTGTTCATTTCGGATATTGCAGAATTTTATTTTTACACATTTACTTGAAGTGTAAACCCATAACTTTTGGTTTCTTTATGAAACTGGAACATGACAAATTTATTGGCAATTCAGTTTCTCCACCACAATGGTTATTAGATAAGTTAGTCCTTAAATGATAATTATACTGAAAAAAACAAATACAGTTTAAATGGTAGTGAATCCCTAACTAACCTTTCCCTAACTGGCACTGAAGATTTAAGGCGGGTACACACACTAACGATAAACCCGATACCGTCGGATCCGACGGTATCGGGGCTTTATCGTTTGGTGTACGATCATTCCCCGAGAGCGCGGCGGCCGCCCAACGATCGGGTCGGCCGAACGCTCGTTCGGGGAAGGCGACGAAAATTTCCATCGGCCGCGCTAGACCCATATAGAGGGTCTAGCGCGGACGATGGAAACACACGTTGAGCGTTTCCTTATAAGTTATAGGGAGAATGCTCGGGACTGTGTGTATGGAGATCTTTGAAAGATGGCAGACAGGATCTTGCAGATCCTGTTGTCATCTTTCAGAAATCTGTGCGGTGGTCCCAGCTTAGACACAAGCTGGAAACAAGATCAGCAACTCTCGGGGGGCGGAGCTTACCAGACTTCATTCATCTTCCAAGATGGCCAGCATTTTCCATGGGCTCAGGTAGGCCCTGAAGGGACCTTAAAAAAAAAAGGGGGGTGGGGAAAGGTTAGTTAGGGATTCAGCTACATTTAAAACGTATTTGTTTTTTCAGTATAATTATCCTTGATTGCAATATTCACCTCCTGCCATTATAGTTACCAGTTCCCCATGTGCCACAATGCGGAATGTTTTTTAAGACTTTGAAAAAAACTTTAATCCGTGTCACCAGCCGAATATTGTATGGCGTCTTCGAAACCGTTCACCATCAGTACTTCGTCCAATCGGACAAAAGCATGATCGACTCAGGGCCATCATCAGACTTTCTGGGCCCCATACTGTGTACATTTCTGGGCCCCCCATAACACGAACAACTCAACATGACACCTCCCAAAATTTTCAAACGCAAAAAAAAGAGGGACACGTGGGAGAAGAGGAAGCAATGAATGCTCACTTGTTAAGACCACACCAACTTTTAAGGTTCACACATCTTTTAAGACCATTATCCCATTTTACATTGTGCCTGCAATATTATATATCACTAGACATAAGCGTAATTACAGGAGCGACAGCTCCACCTCCCCGACAACACACACGAACGTAATATAAAATGACCTGTGCCAGTACACACACTTAAGATTCCCTCAGCCCAGAGGGCCACAGACTGGTTAATATAACATTACCTTTAAGCCAAGCCCCACAGACTGGATCCCATATTAGACCCCAATTAATTCAGCATCGTTTGCTTGAAACGTATTTCATTCTATTGACTATGATAACTCCCATTTCAAATCCTTCACCTACCCATTGTGCACAATTGGAAAAAGGCTGCCATCTTGCCACACAGCATGGCAGCCCACAGTTTTTCATCTCTGTGTCAAAATGCAGTCCACACCATCTCTATCCTGCTATATCCTGAATGGAGAATGGTGTGGAGCTGCCATGCTGCAATGTGACACAGTGATAGAAATGGATATAAGAAGGATAGGATGGTGTCGGACTCCATGCTGCAATGTGACCACAGAGATAGAAAATTGGATAAAGCAGGATAGGGATGGTGTGAAGTGCCAACGCTGTGTACACATCTCTATGCTGATCTTTATCCAAATCTCCATCTCAGTGTGAGTTCATACTGATAAGACACAATCTCTATCTGCTTATCTCCATATCGCATCTAGGTGAGGTGCATACTGCTATGTGCCAACTTCTATCCTGCTATATCCATATCTCCACCTCAGTGTGGAGCTGCTATACTGGCAGGATAGAGAGTGTGGAGCTTCCTGCTGCTATGACCAATGAGTATGAGATATAGCACGGTAGAGATGGTGTTGGGTGCACGTGCTATGTGACACAATGAGTATGGATATAGCAGGATGAGAGTATGAGAAGATTGGACATGAAGGATAGGATATGGATAAAAGCAGTAGGAGATAGATAGAGAGAGATGGGAGCGTAATTGAGTGAAGCAGAGAATGATAGAGAAGTGATGGGAAGTGGAGATAAGGAAGAAGGAAGAAAGAGGTGTAGGAAGCATGAGGAGTGTAAGGATAAGAGATAAGAAGAGGATATGGATATAGGCAGGATAGAGATGGTGTGGAGCTGCCATGCTGCCCTCTAGGGTAGGTAATAGCCCAGTAGCCCTATTAGGCTATACCTATCCATGTGCAGTACCATGCCGGTAGCAGAATGCAATCAAGGCTGCTGGAGTTGTAGGTTCTCCCTGAAGCTACAAGGTTTACCCATCACTTCTATGAAGGTACTGGCACCAGCGCCCATAGAGGAAGTTTATCAGTCCCTGTCAGTCCCTATACACAGCAGTGAGAAGAATGTAACAATGCTCCCCCCATGGACTCTCACAAGCAGAAATGGGATAGTAAAAACAGTTACTCCTATGCTCTCTATGGAGATCACAGAACAGAAGAACTACTACAAGTTCAGGCAAGAGGTGGGGGGGCAGAGCCACATGACAGTAAAACCACCTACTGAATGAGTCAGGGCCATGCAGCAGACATGCCCTGTTTGTATTCTCATTAGTGGGAATGCAGTATTGAGCAGAAACATTTTTTATTCTCCTCTCACTCTCTGGGCCCCTTCCAAGTCTGGGCCCAATACTGGAGAACCCCCTTTCCCCCCCTGATGGCGGCCCTGATTGGACGGGTTGGAAAAACATAACTGATCGTGCAGTCCTCTATGGACGACAGGATCGGTCGCGCGGCGGTAACTGTCGGACACGGCTGCTTTTGCCACGACTAACAGTCCTTTCTCCTGGCCGACTGGTTGTCTCCAACGGTCGGCCAGGAGAAAGAATTGTAACGTGTACCAGGCTTTAGACCCAACAATTCTGTGATTTATTCTTTGAATCCTTTTCTGTTTTTTGAAATCGTTTGCAAAGCATATAAGTGTTTTTTTAGTGTATGTTTGATAAAGTATGTATTTCCATATGCTACAAAATCTAAATGTGCATTTGGAATCAATATAATATTTCAGTGTATGGAACTAGTCCAGATAAACAAAGCACTAAGGAATGGCCAATCAGCTTTCTCTGTGGTGAAATAGGCAGAAAAAATCCTCATTCTTTGTGAAAGAAGGTCAACCTTTCTGTTTATAATTGACACAAAACTATAATCCTAAACCCCAAGAGAATCAGTGTAAGTGGATTAAAGGGAGGTTGAAAAAAAATCTGTGATGCAACCTTGTTGAACCCTTTGGCCTTTATACCTTGCCTGTTAATTAATAGACACCATTGCACCTGGTGCTCAGAATTTACATATATTTTGCAGACAGTTTTAACATAAAATGATGTGATAAATCTCAACAACAGATTTCTCTTAAGGCTAATGAGATACTCATAATACTAATTACATCAAAAACTAAAGCTTCGTACACACGTACAATCTTACGCCGACAAACAACCCCGAGCGTGCGTTATTACCGCTAGAAAGGACCCGAGCACAAGGCACATGGGTGATGGACAGACGTTCTGGCTATTATCGCATGTGTGTATGTTTGGTTAGGCGTTGTCGTCAATCCACCATGGCGGATCAACCAACGTGCGCCCAAAACGAACACCCTGATGCGTATAATAGCCAGAAACGGCTGTCCATCACCCTGTGCCTTGCGCTAGGGTCGTTTCTAGGCGGTTAATAACCGCACATGTCTACGAGGCTAAACAATGCTATCAGTCAGCCACAACATCAGGTAAAGCAGTTGTTTTTTAAAGTTCACAGGGGGAATACTGCTAAACTTTTATTTCCAACAAATTCCACTCATCCCTCTGGAATTATTTAAAAAAAATGTAATCACACCAAATTTTATTTCTAATTGTACAAATCTAGAGATATTTACAATATATTTATCAAATGAAAAGTTTCTAAGATACTGAAGCATGCAAAATGAAAACGTAGATATGCTCCACAAATTCACAAGTATACCGAGTCAACTTAATCTGGATTTGAAAGGAGAATGAAAAGTCTAATAATTAGTTTCTGATTATTCACTGCAAAAAGAGAGATTATTCTGCTATATTTTTGACTCAGGCTGGGTACACACCAGCAGATATTTTTAGCCGAACGACCGATTCACTGCACTGGACCAAACTCAATTTTTTGTTCGTCCAAACGTTCGATCAGACGTGACGGTAATTCCGATTGATTGCGTGGTTCCCTATGGGAACATGCGATCAATTGTTCTCAAAATTGGCCATGGGCGAATTTGCCGGACTGACTGAAATATGTCCCGGCAGAGCGCTCACTCGGGACAAATAGTCCCTCCGGGTGTACCAAGCCTTAGAAATGCTTAGTGTTTAACTGGTTAACTAAATAGTTGCATGTTTGTTGTGCTGGTCCACCTTTCTTCCCAAGATCCTCTGCTTACACTCCATGTAGGTAGGGTTATAGAGACGGGTAAAAAGTTTGGACTAGACGGATGTATGTCTATTCAACCTCAATTGCTATGTTACATGTAAGCCAAATAAATTTATTTGGTACCAGCCTCTATAATTCACCAACGATGTATTGGGCCCGTTTAGTTTT
The DNA here is from genome assembly GCA_019447015.1 of Hymenochirus boettgeri. Lineage (NCBI taxonomy): Eukaryota > Metazoa > Chordata > Amphibia > Anura > Pipidae > Hymenochirus > Hymenochirus boettgeri. The sequence continues at coordinate 10,759 of JAACNH010005565.1, forward strand.
AAAAAAAACAGTTTTGGTGGCCAATCCGATCATAGGATGGATTGATGCGTCTATCGCCACCATTACTAAGGGGCATATTATAAAGGTTTGTTTAAACTTTTCACCTTCTTTAACGCTGCCTTTTCACCATTATTGGACTTTTTGTATTTAGAAAACAGTGATAACCGGCAAATGGTCATTACCGCTACTTTTCACTTTTGCCATACATTGTGCGGTTTACTGCTCAAGCAAATTTATAAAATGGCAAAAAGCTTATATTGCGTGTTTAGCCATTCCAATTCGCCAAGTCTGAAGTGGCGAAAACGCATAAGTGGACATTTATTTAGCCTGCCAATGGGTCCATGGAAGTTGTCAGCACATTGTGGAGTGTTCTCAATACTAAGTACTTAGGGGGGTGTTAGACTATTTCCAGATTTACTGTAATACAATTGTGAGTTGCTTTTTAAAGGGGAACTTGGTCCAAAAATGACTTTAGGTAAATTGATAGGAATGCTATCCTGAGAAATTTTGCAATGTATTTCATGTGTATTTTGCATAGTTTTGAAGATATTACATTTTTGTGTGTGATATGGCAGCAGCATCACCAGGTCCCCTGAACTTCCTGCTCTAAACCTGTCAGTCAATCTGCCCTGTGTCTCCTCCCTTTGCAGCCCCTGGTCCCTCCCACTCATGGACCCCATGGTCCCTCAGTTGCAGGCCCTTGGCCCATCCCTTACAGCCCATGTGGCCCCACCACCCGTGGGTGCCTAAGCCCCGCACACTTTCTTTTCATCAAAGTTATTAAAAAGTCGAATTTTCATCAAAGCAAATATTATGTACAAAAAGTAGCACTAATAATGCTTAAAGGCTATGTCCACCCAAAAATAAAAAATTAATATCGCTCCCCCAGTCCCCCAGCCCCAACCGCGTCTTAGTTTTTTAAAAAGCCCCCAAACTCTTACTTACCTCCCCTCGATCCTCCGCCGCACTGCCGGCCCTCTGCTTGCGAGAATGCAAGCAGAGGGGCAGGACCGGCAGTTGTTGTGATTGGCTGAGCGGCAGCCAATCACGGACGGGCTGCCGGTCAGTCAGTGCAGCGGAGGAAAGCGGAGAGGTAAGTAAGAGTTTGGGGAGCTTTTAAAAAAAAAAAACATGCGGTTGGGGCTGGGGGACATGGGGGGAGCACAATATTAAGGGGGATTTTCGCTAGGGGGAGGGTAGTAGAACGGAGGGAGAGGGAGGGAGAGGGGAGGGGAGGGAGGGGGGAGAAGGGCTGCAGCACGCATGGCAGGAATCTCCGGGAGGCCAGGTAGCAGGCAGTGTCCTATATGGACCTGCTAGCCTCCTGGTGTTCATTTTTTGGGACTTGGGGGGGACTACAGGAGAACCCTATGGAGTGGGATGTGGGTAAGGATTAAACTACACTACATGGTGGGGCCAGTAGTTGGGGGGATTATAGTTTTGGGGTGGACATGCCCTTTAAAAAGTTCAGCACATATGATGGTAAATAGGTAATACTCCTGGTGGGCTTTCAAAGTAGTATTAAATTGGTTATGCACACTGAACACCTATCTTTGTTATTTAAAAATAGCACATAACACATTTGGTATTTTTCAGCCAAAGATATTATAAATAGTGTAAAACTCAAAAGGCAAATTTTCTCAATTTTATTAATAGGACATGGTAAATAGGACACATTTTTAGTATTGCTTATTTTCAGCAAACTGCAGCTAATTATCAAACCAGATCCATTAATATGGGAACATACCATAGTGCTTGTAAGAAATAGTCATGTTAAAGGGGAACTGTGGTCCAAAAAATGACTTTTGTAAAATTGATAGGAATTGCTCCTGAGAATTATTGCAATTTATTTCCATTGTTTATTTGCATAGTTTTGAAGTATTTTACATTTTGTGTGTGTAATATGGCAGCAGCATCACCAGGTCCCCTGCACTTCCTGCTTCCTGCTTTGAAACTGTCAATCAATCTGGTCGTGTCTCTTCCTCCTTTGCAGCCCCCTGGTCCCTCGCACTCATGGACCCCATGGTCCCTCCAACTGCAGGCCCCCCATGCCCCATTATCTTACAGTCCCATGTGGCCCCACCCATTCGCCGTGGCCCCACCCACTCACGGGTACCGGGGATACTCAGACCCCCCTACAGAAAACTCTGTGGAATCAGCCTTTTCAGGCAGAGTGAGAACTCTGCCTGAAAAGGCTGTTTTCACAGTGAAAGAAAAGGGCTGTACATCCCTTACATTCTCTGTCAGGACTTCACACAGCAGAGGAGGAGGAAATGGATCAGACCATTTCTGATTGGCCAATTTTTTAATGCTTGGTTTACATGGTTTACATTAACAATCAGATTTCAGAAAATTCTGAAATCTGATTGGTTAATTTAAACCATGTAAACCAAGCATTAAAAAATTGACCAATCAATAACCTTGAGTTTTGGATCTTCCGGAAGTGCAGCCCCTACTTTCTATTTGCTGTTTGTGCACAAGCGGGACCTGGACTGCGTGTGCGCACTGGAGGATCCGGCCATGGAGCTTTGCTAACAGGCTCTCGGCCTCCTCGATACCTTTAGAGTGGCCGCTTTTGCTTTGTACTTTTTAGATAGCTTATGAGAAGATCTTTGGAAGATGGTAACTAGTCTTGCTTTTACAAATTATTTTTCTTATTCTTATTTGCACTTGCTATGTATGTCATTAATAAAAAAAATTCATAATCAAAAAACTAAAATCAGATTCCTTGATTATTTCAATAAGACATTATTTGCATCATCAGCATCATTTGATGAAGTCCAAAGGGGCCAATTTTGAACAAACTCAGTATTGTATGATAATCGTATCACCCCTTTATAAAGTTAATAGAAACCAATGAATTACAGAGAGAGAAATACAAAAGTGCTTAATGAATAAACACAGCAATAACAAATGCCAACGACTATATTTATTAAATAAAAACAAATACATTTGGCAATTACGTCGTGGTTTATACAGCAGTTTATGTTCTGCACATTTATAAATGAGATGATCTCTTATTATAACTACACTATATATAGTAATGAAAGTCATGAAAACACGAATAATGCTAAAAGTTTAGATGAATTAAGTTTTTTGTTGTAGAACATTATGAAGAAATTTACCCAAATATTTCCTTCCCTTCAGTTACGTATAATGTTGACGCCGATACTTAAACTGACACTTACGTTATGAGACACTTTTTTGAACACAAACATCATCAGGGAGATTCAATAAAAGTTCTTAACGTTAAAAATGGTGATAATTTGCCCCAACCAATCAGATCTTATTTAACATTTGAAGCTAACATCTGATTGGTTGGGGCAAAATTAGCACCATTTTTAACGATTAAGAACTTTTATTGAATTTCCCCATTTGTATTTTTCAGCACATTTTTATGATAACACAGATTTTATTGATAAAGATGTTTTAGCTCCCGGTATATAATGATTTAGAGATGTAGCCCTATTTTATTGTTTTTAATTTAGCTGAAGATTGATGGCATCACCAACTTCACTGCAAGAAGCACTTGATGGACTGCTACATACTTTTGCAAGATTGAGTTAAAGCAGTGTGGTTTAGAAGGAGTTGTTCCTATATATGCACTTGGCTCACTTTGTTTGATTGCTTGACAAAGGACTTGCAACAAAGTCCGAAAGTGTTGCAATAAATTTGGTTACTCTGTAGAGTAACCAGCCTTTATCATTATTTGGCTGTCATACACTGCAGGACACGGAGCAGTGGGAGGGTGTGGAATCCAACTTACAATTTGGATTGCTTGTGTGCATAACTCACCTGTTTATGTATAATGTTGAATGACTGTTCCTCAATCCATAACTCAAGCAAAAGAAAACATGAAGTGGTCATATAGAGTAAGATATTCTAGTTAAAAAAAAAACCATTATACTTTAAACAGTTCAAATTTATGGCCACCTTACTCTTTTCCCAGACATATATAAACTCTGATCCCCACGCAACCACAGAGGAGGAGGCTCTGTTATGGCTGTAAGTTTTGTCATGATGTCACTATCATGCCTGAGAATAATGACTGCAACCTAGTAGTGGCCATAGAGGAGAGCTGTAGGAGGGGATTGTGACATATAAGGTAAGTTCAGGAGCCTCTAAGTAAAGGGTAAATATTGCAGTTGTCAATACAAGATCCGACGATGATGCAATATTGTACGATCGGGATTGGCACGTGTATGGGCCCAAAAAGTATAGATCTAACATGTGGTAACATGAAGAAGTTTATCCAATTATTGCATGGATTGTTAATGTTTATTTTGTTTGTTAGGTTGCATGTATTTAGTCAGTGTAAATTCCTATACACTAAATTGTGACAGAATAGATCAGACTGGGGGCCAGATGCAGCCTTTAGGCTGCCCCTAACTGTCCCCTGCTATAAACGTGTACATGTAATGGGTCTAAAATATTACACACCTTCTATTTAAAATTGGAACCTTTGTAGTGAGAATTGAGTTGAACCATACAAAGCCTTCATAGCATACCAAGTTTCTCATGCGGCCCCCGTAAAATTGCCCACCCCTGGAACCGATGCAGAAAAGTCCAATAAGGCTGAGGCCACACTGCAACGCACAGGAATCGAACACAAAATCACGAGCGTAATCGCACGTGATTGTGTGCGTGATTTTGCACGTATTGCGTTTGTGCGTGCGTTTTTGCCGTTTTGCCTTATGGAAATGCATGCGTTAACGCACCAAAAAATTGGTGAACGCATTTGTTACCAAAGCGAATGGACGCACAATTGAATGCGCATCGGAAATCGCAGGAATTTTCGCGTCCCCGCAATTTCCATTTTAGCAAAAATCGGGGTGAAAAATGCGCTAGTGTGGCCTAGCCCAATTCCTATTTGTGTGGCCGATGTTACTTTAATTACCAAATTATCAATCTCACAGTTCAGAGTTTACATGAGTAGTTGTGATAATTACATCAAGTAGTTTCTTCCACCTATGTTATTTCTGTGATCTAATTAACCTCATATACTTCCAGTTGCCAGTAGTCTTGTGGATATGATACAGACAAGTTAAAACATCCCATATTTGGAAAGTAATTTAAAAGTCAAATTTTGTGGTTTTCTTAGTGTGGCCATGTGGGGAAAAAACAATATTAATAATGGAAAGTGATATTTTGCTTTGTCAGTAGAAATCACATTATCAATGTATTATTAAAATACATATAAATAAATCCCTTCAAATTGATTAGATTGTTTTGGTTCCATATCAAACTACAGTTGCATTTTGGTAATCACAGTTACTGACATATCAAATACTAATATTTCATTGGATGCCTTGGGTTTTACACTCATTATGCCATATCAGATTTCCCACGTATCTAATGGTGTATGAATTAACTTTACATTCAAGTAGTGCTAAACAAGTAAAAATATGCTGGGTCAATCCCCAGACACCATCCAAGGCATCAGACCTCATGATGAGTCTTATTTATCAGAGTATTTAGGCCTATTTGGCAGCTCTAAGTTACATATAATTGACTCTGGGACCCCCTTGCATAAACAGGCTTGCAGAATTTTGCAAAACTACAAATTGCCACCACTCTCTCACTGGTCACTATTACTGTGCACCGTTGTGGAACAAACAAATGCTGAATGAGCTTATGGGACTAGCTGGTGCTGGTTGGTAGGAGACAGTGGGAGTGAGGTTCCTGGGAAATATGATGGTGACATAATACCCGAGCTTGAAACAAAAATACAAACTCCCCAACACAATCCAATACAGATATATATCAAATAGTGTGGGCAACCTCTCATATCTAGGATAGCGATCACAAGGTTCCTGGCATCTGCTTTAAAGCCAAGGCAAAGCAATTCAAAAACAAAAGAAGGAATCTGGACGCTGGAAAAAATATTGCAAAACACTCTCAGTGTTTATTGATGCACATATTGATGTGCATTAATAAAACACTGAGAGTGTTTTGCAAATATTTTTCCTTCTTCTTTTGTTTTTGAATCACTACAGATAATATGCAAATGATCCATGCACTCAGATGTAGTTTTCCTCAAGTTATTCAAACCCAGGGCCTACGTGGAGTGATATTGTGACTATACTCTTGTCTAATTCAAGAGTATGGAACATATCGTACTAGATGGGCCCACAAGCTCTGAGACCTTCCTGGAGACCAAGGGCTGAGATGTGGCCTCTCACACCCAGTTCTCCCCATCGGTAAACAATAGACTAATTTAATTAATACATTATAACTAAAATACTACACCCCCATGAGACTAGGCCATATAGGCCCCTTCACATTCTCCAGACTGTCCTAAATACAGTCACTCATGGCAGACTTTATCGATATGTTGTGGGAATGCCTGCGGGTGCTGGGATTCTGGGGAGAGGTGATCCAATTCCTTAACCCCTATACCCACATCCCATTCCACTCCACCCTCTACAGTGTATATTTGGGGTCTTCCACAAGATATATGGTCAAGAATCAACCTATTATTCCTGCAGGCAGGGGTATTCTGTGTAAGGGAGACAATAGTGCTACGTTGGTAATCCCCCAAACGACCTAGAACTACTACTCTGCTCATCTTATACACAAAGTGTACAAGGTGGCTAAGTGTGTGGCTCAGGGCAGCTGTTTAAATTCATGCGATAATAAGTAAAGCACCAAATTGTTAAAGTTTAGATCTTTTTAAAGTGTAACTCGGAACAGTGTACAGCCATTGGTCAGTGCACCAACATACTATAACAGATATGAACTAATATTGCTATATATTCAAAAGTCTATAAACTGCATACATTTACCTGTAAATTACTTGCAATGGCTTGATATAATAAAATGAATAAAAAACAACAACAAAAAAGCAAGTAAAAATAAATATACAAATTTATGGCAGATATAATGCCTTAAGGCTAAGTACACAGGGCTTACTGATCAATTGGAGTTATACTTGCTCAGGCTAAAATATCAATATGAACTTTTCTGGACGCTGCCAGCTGAATTGGACTGTTGCAAGTTTGATCGCGTAGGTCGGTAAATTTTGTGTTATCTCCTATGGAGCGCACGATCGTTTGGGCTGAAATATTTTTCACAATGATTTTCGCTGTGCCCAGCAATATTCTGGGCCTGATGAGTAGCTAGCCTTAGTAGGACATGTGTTGTCTTTTAACATCAGAAACTAAAAATAGATGTAGCTTCTTTCGATTTGCAACTTGTGAGACAAATTATTTTGTTAAAAAAAGCATTTGTAAGCTTAGTTTTTGAGCAAGATTACAGTGCTTCAAAGAGGCAAAGGGATTGATTTAATTTTGAAGCCATTGTGGTGGATTTTCATTGGTAGCTCCTTTGTTTGATTGCTTAAATCTTCTGGGCTTAAGCAGAAAAGTAAAAGGAGGATAAAACAGGGCAAATTTTCTCACAGTAATGTGCACAAAAGGATGTAAAGAACTGCAATTATGGCATGTATGTATATTAAATGCGGTTTTCAACTCCTAAGCCTGGTACACACCATTAGATTTTTTTGTCCCGACCGACCACCGTTCAGCACTTTCAACCAGTCAGCCAGGAGAAGGACTGTCGGTCACTGCAAAAGTAGCCACGCCCAACAGTTCACCTCAACCGAACGTGCGATCTATAGAGGATCACCCGTTCTGCCGTGGTTTTTGGATGCCATTCGTCCAATTCGAACAAATGTTCATGACCCGCCGCAAACATGCTTTTTTTCCAGCCAGATCTACCGATACACTGAACTATCGGTTGTACGGGTATGCAAAAATTGCATGGTGTGTACACAGCCTTAATAGTTCCTTGATCAATTGTCTGTGTAGTTATTTTTTATTAAGAGTCGGTAAATGATGTATCATGGCACCAGTAATATAGGGATATTTCATTTGTATTATTGAAAAATGAATTTCTAATTTGTGACTTATTTGGTGCATTATTTGTTTTTACAGAGTGCTAATGGAGGCAAGCAGAGTATAGAGGGCATAGCAGAGTATAGAGGGCATAGCAGAGAATAGAGAGCTAGCAGAGAGCAGATAGAGGGCATAGCAAATTATAGAGGGTATATTGGAGTATAGAGGGCATAGCCTAGTATAGACAGTATAGCAGAGTATAGAAGCAGAGCAGAGTATAGAGGGCATAGCAGAGTATAGAGGCATGCAAAGATAGCGGGTATAGCCGAGTATAGAGGGCATAGCCATGTATAGACAGTATAGCAGGGTATAGAAGGCAAGCAGAGTATAGAGGGGATAGCAGTGTATAAAGGGTATAGAGAGAGTATAGAGGACATAGAGTATAGAAGGCATAGCAAAGTATAGAGGGTATATCGGAGTATAGAGGGCATAGCTGTATTGACAGTATAGCAGAGTATAGAAGGCAAGCAGAGTATAGAGGGCAGAGAGTATAGAGGGCATAGCAGAGTATAGTGGGCATAGCAAAGTATAGCGGGTATAGCGAGTATAGAGGGTATAGCTGAGTATAGACAGTATAGCAGTGTATAGAAGGCATAGCAGAGTATAGAGGCATAGCAGTGTATAAAGGGTATACCAGAGTATAGAGGACATAGCAGAGTATAGAAGGCATAGCAAAGTATGAGGGTATATCGGAGTATAGAGGAATAGCCGAGTATAGACAGTATAGCAGAGTATAGAAGGCATAGCAGAGTATAGAGGGCATAGCAACGTATAGCGGGTAATAGCTGAGTATAGGGCATAGCCGAGTATAGCCAGTAGCAGTGTATAGGGACATAGCAGAGATATAGAAGGCATAGAAAAATATAGAGGGTATATCAGAGTATAGAGGGCATAGCCGTGTATAGACAGTAAGCGGAGTATAGAAGGCATAGCAGAGTATAAAATGGCAGAGCAGAATAAGGGCAAGCAGAGTATAGCGGGTATAGCGAGTAGTAAAACGGGACATAGCCGAGTATAGACGGTATTTCAGAGTATAGAGGGCATAGCAGAGCATAGAGGGTATAGCAGAGTATAGAAGGCATAGCAAAAGTATAGAGGTATATCGGATTATAGAGGGCATAGCCGAGTATAGAGGGCATAGCAGTGTATAAAGGGTATAGCAGAGTATAGAGGACAGAGGTATAGAAGGCATAGA
>JAACNH010005566.1:0-19844 GCA_019447015.1 Hymenochirus boettgeri
TTTGGCTTGACATTGCACATGCACAGAGTTATCTTATCCAGTTCTTCAGAGGATTATGTTGACTTTAATACCATTAACTGGCATGGGATTTTACAGTTTATTGGTGTTCTTGGGAGAGCATTTCAGATTATGGATTATAACAATTTGGTACGAAGCTGAAGTTGGTTTCTTATTCAAAAAAGTTGGTTTCTTTTTCAGTTAGTTTCTTATTCGCAGACTGAAGTTGGTTTCTTATTCGGATTTGAATAAGAAACTGATGTATTGCAATAGGTAAACCAGTTTGGGCCACTGAAAAATCACTGCAGACAGACTTGTACATACCCCTGGCATATAATTCAGTTGAGTCCAGCCTGGCCCAAATTGGTTTTGGGCATGCAAGTTGGCACCAAAGTCTGCAAAATAGCCATTTTTTGGGCCAGGCTGGACTCAACTGAATTATGTGCCAGGGGTATGTACATGTCTGTCTGCGGTGTTTTTTCAGTGGCCCAAAGCGGTTTACCTATTGCAATACACCAGTTTCTTATTCAAATGTGCAAAAATGGCTATTTTGCAGACTTTGGTGCCAACTTGCATGCCCAAAACCAATTTGAGCCAGGCTGGACTCAACTGAATTATGTGCCAGGGGTATGTACATGTCTGTCTGCGGTGTTTTTTCAGTGGCCCAAAGCGGTTTACCTATTGCAATACATCAGTTTCTTATTCAAATGTGCAAAAATGGCTATTTTGCAGACTTTGGTGCCAACTTGCATGCCCAAAACCAATTTGGGCCAGGCTGGACTCAACTAAATTATTTGCCAGGGGTATGTACAAGTCTGTCTGCAGTGTTTTTTTAGTGGCCCAAAGCGGTTTACCTATTGCAATACATCAGTTTCTTATTCAAATATGCAAAAATGGCTATTTTGCTGACTTTGGTGCCAACTTGCATGCCCAAAACCAATTTGGGCCAGGCTGGACTCAACTGAATTATATGCCAGGGGTATGTACAAGTCTGTCTGCAGTGTTTTTTCAGTGGCCCAAAGCGGTTTACCTATTGCAATACATCAGTTTCTTATTCAAATGGCTAAAATGGCTATTTTGCAGACTTTGGTGCCAACTTGCATACCCAAAACCAATTTGGGCCAGGCTGGACTTAACTGAATTATGTGCCAGGGGTATGTACAAGTCTGTCTGTGATGTTTTTTCAGTGGCCCAAAGCAGTTTACCTATTGCAATACATCAGTTTCTTATTCAAATCCGAATAAGAAACCAACTTCAGTCTGCGAATAAGAAACTAACTGAAAAAGAAACCAACTTTTTTGAATAAGAAACCAACTTCAGCTTCGTGCTCAACAGCTCTTTACAGTCTATACTATACAAATAAGTCTTATAACCAGCTAATGTTCATTGATACATCAAAAGACTAAAAACTACTGAAGTTACAAAGTGATCCTAAAGACCAGAACATTATGCAATTTACAACAGAAAGCATTAAACATCTTACCTCCTTACCACAATCCTAATACACTAAGAATGGACCAGACTATTTAAAAATACATAGGGGTTTTTTTTTTTTTGAAGGGGGGGACGACATAAAAAGAGCACTGTCTGCCTCTTTCTACCTGTGTAATAATAGAAATATTATTTACAGAATATCACTTGATCAGTATAAGGCTTAATTAATTTTAAACCTTTCAAAAAATTGAACTGATTTTATAGTGGTACAGGTTTCCACATTGGTACAGTCTAAACTTTTTAATAGAAGAAAAATAAAGCTAGAAATAGCGCCACTATTGGATGTACAGCAGTAAATCAATCTGAGGAATGATACCTGAGGAGTGATACCTGAGGAGTGAGGAGTGATACCTGAGGAGTGATACCTGAGGAGTGAGGAGTGAGGAGTGAGGAGGATACCTGAGGAGTGATACCTGAGGAGTGAGGAGTGATACCTGAGGAGTGATACCTGAGGAGTGATACCTGATGAATGATACCTGAAACATGAGGAATGACACAAAGATTTTTTTTTCTGTACATTTTAGCACTAGATGGTGCTTATTTCTAGCTTATTATTATTTCTTTTAAATTTGGTTTGAGAGCCAAATTACGTTTCTTTCTATTTCTTCTTCCGTTTATATTTTTCGCTTTTTTGGACTGTATCTCCTCCCACAGTTTCTGAGCTAGACACATGAAATTCGGTACAGACATGCGGGGCATACAGGAGAAGTGTGTAGTTTACCTTAGCTAAGGAATCCGCAACAGCGTTACAGCGTTATTGATAAATTTCGGGACTTTTTTTTCCCATAGGCTATAATGGTAACAATCCACAAAATGGATATTTCAAAACAGTTTGTTTCATGGTCATAAACAAAACCTTTCCATTCCCATGGAAGCCATATTTAAAGGGTAACTATGGTCAAAAAACAAATTTTGATCAATAATCAAAAAAGTTTGTTTTTTTATGCCCATCTTACCCAGGTACACACACCTACTGACCCTTCCATTTCTGTCGCAGCAACTTAAGGGTAACTATAGTCAAAAAAATTTTTTGATCAAAGATAAAAAATAGAAAGAACAGTAATTTTACTTTTCAAGCGAAATTTAAAAAAAAAAACCTAAAATTAAAGCTAGAAATAAGCACCCTCTTTGGATGTAACGGTCAGCACATGTCCTAAAATGTACAGAAAAAAACATCTTTGTGTCATTCCTCATGTTTCAGGTTTCATGTATCATTCATCAGGTATCAAATCAGCTATCACGAGTCACACATCATTCATTAGGTATCATTCATCAGGTATCATTCATCAGGTATCAGAGTCAGGCATCAAAGTCAGTTATCAAATTCAGGTATCATTCATTATGTATCAGAGTCAGGAATCAGTTATCAGCCATCAGATATCATTGATGAATGATAACTGATTCTGACACCTGATAAATGATACCTGATTCTGACACCTGATGAATGATACTTGCCTCTGATACCGATAATTGATGCCAGGTGAATGATACCTGACTCTGATGCCTGACTCTGATACCTGATGAATGATAACCGATGAATGATACCTGACTCTGATACCTGATGAACATACATGACTCTGATACCTGACTTTGATACCTGATGAATGATGCATGACTTTGATACCTGATTAATGATACATGACTCTGATATATGATGAATGATGCCTGACTCTGATACCTGATGAATGATACCTGACTCTGATACATGATGAATGATACCTGACTCTGATACATGATGAATGATACCTGACTCTGATACATGATGAACGATACCTGACTCTGACACATGAACGATACTGACTCTGATACCGACTCTGATACCTGACTCTGATACCTGAACTCTGATACCTGACTCTGATACCTGACTCTGATACATGAAACCTGAACACATGAGGAATGACACAAGATGTGTTTTCTGTACATTTAGGGACATGTGCAGACTTTTACATGCAATATTTTGCATGCTTTATTTTATTTATATATTATGCAATATTTTACATGCTTATTTCCAGCTTTATTTTTATATATATTATATTATATATATATATTTTTTTTTTTTTTTTGGGCTTGAAAGGCTAAATCTATGTTCTTCCTATTTATAGCTAGCTAAGGAATCGGTGGAAGGGTTACTGCATTATCGGCAAATATCAGGATATGTTTTTCCCATAAAGGGTACAATCTTCTAATATGGATATTTCGAGGTTTAAGGGCTAGGCCACACTAGCGCGTTTTGCGCCTGCGATTTTCGCTAAAATGGAAATCGCGGAACGTGAATATTCACGCAATTTCTGATGCGCATGCAGTTTCCATACTCAAAATGGCGAAAACGCATGTGCAAAACGCAAACGCAAAATGCACAGAATCACTCACACAATCGCGTGCGATAACGCTCGCGATTTTGTGCGCGATTCCTGTGCGTTGCAGTGTAGCCTCAGCCTAAGGGTCATTTCATCAAACAATTAGTTTCATGTCGTAAATGTAACACTAATACCCCTACCCCCACACAGACACAGGTACATACTCTTACACACATTTATCTTCACTTACTGGTTGTTAAGGGTATGCCCACCTCTATTAAAAACTTTTAATGTTATTCCCCAAAAGCTAGGTCATATTTTGCTAATCTGTCTAATGTCTAACCTATTTAATGTTTGCTTAGTGTATGGCCAGCTTAATACACAAAATATGATACCTGACACCCGATAGCTGATACCTGACACCCGATAGCTGATACCTGACACCTGATACCTGATACCTGACACCTGATACCTGATACCTGACACCTGATACCTGACACCTAACACATCTGATACCCGATACCTGACAACTGATACCCGATACCTGACACTTGATACTCGATACCTGACACCCGATACCTGAAACCTGATACATGATGCCTGATAACCGATACCTGATGCCTGATACCTGATACCTGACACCTGATACCTGATACCTGATACCTGATGCCTGATACCGATACCTGACACCTGATACCTGATACCTGATACCCGACACCCGATACCTGACACCTGACACCTGATACCCGATACCTGATGATGTCCTAAAATGGACACCGTAGAGGTGAAGCAGGATCCACAATCACATCTACTTTTATGGTCAAAGGTAGAATTTTTAAAAGTCTATTGTAGTTTTACAGATTCATAGTTTTTTTTTATTATTATGGGTTGCAAATAGACTGACTATTCCAAAATTCCAAAAAGCCAATCAGAATGGTTCCCTCTAGTTTAAAGGGAATGTCTGTCCCTCATCAAAAATGTAATATATCATGCAGGACCCCCCAAAACTAGGTTCCGTTTTATTAAATTCTAATAATTCTGCTCCCAGCAAGAGAAATCATACTTACAAGTTTGTGATCCACTGACACTTCCTGTCTTTACACTCCCTCTCCACTGCAGCTGCTCTGTAATTTTTGTGTTCCCGAGCAGCCACAGTGGAGGCTCTTCCGGGAATGGCAGTCAGTGATTGGCCGTGAAGTCACTGTCACATCCGACACTGACTGCCTTACATAAAAGTACCCGTGGTGGTAGATCAAGGAGCTTGTAAGTATGAGCTTGTCAGCCACTCTCCACTGGCACCCATCACCCAAAGGATCCAATTTAAGCTGCTAACCTTATCCTATAAGGCTCTCTCCAATACAGCCCACCACACATCTCTGATCTGATAAACAGATACTACCCAAGGTGTAACCTCCGCTCTGCTAATGATCTCCTCTCATCCGCTCTAATCACCTCCTCCCACACCCGTATACAGGACTTTTCTCGTGCCGCCCCTCTGGAACTCTCCTCCTCGCTTTATACGTCACTCGCCATCACTTCATATCTTCAAACGCAACCTCAAAACTCATCTCTTCAGGCAAGGTTACAATCTGGGCCTGGACACTTCTACCCCTCTTACTGACCCATCGCAATAGTTATACTCCACTGACAACTTAGTTACAGCTACTGACCTGCTTCACCTTATGTCTCATCCCCATCTCCTCTAGACTGTAAGCTCTCTGGCAGGGCCCCCCATCCTATTGTACCAAAGTAATGCTGTAACTTACCACACTGAAGGCTGCTGGACCAGCACTTTTTTTGCATTTGCATTTTTTGCAATTTGTATTACTTGCACTACCCTTGTATGCAACTGTATAGAGCCACGGAAGATGTTGGTGCTATATAAATCCACAATAATAATAATAATGATTTTTATTGCTGGGAGCAGAATTATTAGATTTTAATAAAATGGAACCTAGGTTTTGGGGGGTTCAGCCTAATATAGTACTTTTTAATGAGGGGTGTGAATTCCCTTTAATATCAGTTGTGTGCACATATGTATATTATTTGTGCACATACACAATTAATGTTTGTGTGCTACACAACACAGTGCTTATAGTATATTCCAGCAGATTTGTATGTGCTTGGTCCTAATAATTATTTCTTGGATATTCTGTCCAACATATCCAGCCTTTTGAAGTGATCAGAAAAAAACAACCTGCGTATGACTTAGCATGTTTGTATTGTTAATCTAACCACTTGCAAGTTGAATTCCCATAAATAAAATTGTCTATTCTTCTCACTTGTTTAGTTATAACCCTGCATTTCCACATTTGTGTACAGCCTACAGACATCTGACATATATACAACTGCTACTTACAAATGGTGCAAATAGAGGAGCATTAGGGCAAACACTGTACAGCATGAGGGCCTGCAGGAGCCTACCATCAGGTGGTCCACTGGTGGTTGGCTACAAACCACAGTTTTATGGGCCCCCAACCCTCCCTGTTAAAGACAGCTGCTTGCAAAGCAAACCGGCACTGCAATCCCTTTTTAAAAATGCTGCAAACATCTGTCTTAGTTGCATTTAATAGGCATATTACAGTACCTGTTCTAACTTACATACAAATTCAACTTAATAACAAACTTACAGAACCTGATATGGTTTGTAACCGGGGACTGTCTGTAAACAGAATCAAAATTGTTTAATCTATCTGCATGGAAAAATTATTTACATTTCTTTTCTTAAGCATTTACCATCTTGCAAGCATCTGCAGTAAAGATTGATGAGCTGATTGCATTATAGATAATACTAGTGGATCAACAGGGTGGGGGGTGGTAACATCTTCTATATGATAAAACTAACAAAACAGACCTGGTGGGTCTGATTGTTTTTATATCGTTTAGATTTCAGTAAAACACGATAAATTGAAATAAACTATTTCGCAGCTCAGAAATGTTAACAGAGTAGACAGCATATTGACTGCTATACTAAAGGAACCTGCAAGCAGCCTGCCTGATGCTACCGTAAAGAAATTGGGGCTTTACCTGAGGGGAAAGGCAGATGAGCTTTAGGCTGGGCACACACCATGAGATTTTTCCGGCCATCTGAACGATAGTAAACGTGTATTGGTCGGTCAGCTGGAAATATCACATGGTGTGTGTGTGCGGTGGCTGAGACCAAGCTTGGTTGCCTGTTCTTCCGGATCGAATGAAGATGTGATCGAGCTTGTTGGTAAATCACGGCCGATTGTGTGGTTCCCTATGAGACCGCACAATTGGTCACGCTAACTGTCAGACGCAGCCACTATTGCCATGAATTGTCCCAACCGAGCAATCGATAGTAGCGAACGCTTGGTCGGGAATAGTCCTTTCATGTGTACCCAGCCTAAGTACATCACTACAAAAGGTACAAACAATGCACATTCAGATAACAGGGTATCCTGTCACAGACACAGAGTATCAATATAAGGTAGAGATAGGTATTATGTCATAGAAAACCAAGCAGCATTAATCTGAACATTAAAATGCACAGAGATAACTTGAGCAGCCCAGAAAATGTGTTATTATCAGAGAAACGAGCTGGACATTATCCTGATTATATACATAGGAAAATCCATAATGCATTTCAAAGTATCGTCATTTTTTTAACTTGGTAATTGGTAAGAAGTGCCATTTTATAGTGGTTTATATTGTGGTTTCAAATTTACCTTCATATTGTGATCTGTACAGGCAAATGTAAACAAACTGTTCTAACATTATAATAATAATAACAACAACATTATTATTATTATTATTATTATTATTATTATTATTATTATTATTACTACCATTATTTGAATGACCAAAGCATGCCAACTATATCAATCATATATCATCCCTGTAACCTATTAAGAAATTAAATAAGACATTTTGTAGTTAATCCACATTTGCATGTGCGACATACAGTTAATCCATGTTTGCATGCTACATACAGTTAATCCATGTTTGCATGCTACATACAGTTAATCCATGTTTGCATGCTACATACAGTTAATTTACGTTTGCATGCTACATATAGTTAATCTATGTTTGAATGCTACATACAGTTAATCCACGTTTGCATGCTACATACAGTTAATCCATGTTTGCATGCTACATACAGTTAATCCATGTTTGCATGCTACAAACAGTTAATTTAAGTTTGCATGGCACATACATTTAATCAATGTTTGCATGCTACATACAGTTAATTTACATTTGCATGCTACATACAGTTAATCCACGTTTGCATGCTACATACAGTTAATTTACATTTGCATGCTACATACAGTTAATCCACGTTTGCATGCCACATACAGTTAATCCATGTTTGCATGCTACATACAGTTAATTTACGTTTGCATGCTACATACAGTTAATCCATGTTTGCATGCTACATTTTTAATCCATGTTTGCATGCTACATACAGTTAATCCATGTTTGCATGCCACATACAGTTAATCCATGTTTGCATGCTACATACAGTTAATTTACGTTTGCATGCTACATACAGTTAATCCATGTTTGCATGCTACATAGAGTTAATGCATGTTTGCAAGCTACATACAGTTAATCCATATTTGCATGCTACATACAGTTAATTTACGTTTGCATGCTACATACAGTTAATCCATGTTGCATGCCACATACAGTTAATGCATGTTTGCAATCTACATACAGTTAATCCATGTTTGCATGCTACATACTTTTCTGTAGGTTAACTGCACAATTTGAACTAATAGTAGAGTCATAAATTAATTTAAAACTAAGAAAGTGACGTTCTCTTTACAAAATTAACATGGTAATGATAAAATACAGATTCATTTTAATCTGTAATGTTTAACTAAGAACTTGGCAAATGTATTGAATGGTACATTAAACTGCTTATAAAATAATATTTCCAGACACCCATCTTACAAAATAATTCCCTATATGGGGATGAATTAATGGAAACAATGAAAATGCTTAGCCAAGGTTCATGTTTTTTTTTCCAACTTCCCATCTCACATATGAAAAAGTTGTAATTTATTTTCTATGCACAGTGGATATAAAAAGCCTGCACATCCCTGTAAAATGTTAGGTTTTTGTTTAATTATTAAAAAAACACAAAAAAACAAGATACATCCTGTCCAAACATATGAGTGAAAAATTGCCATTTATAGAAAAAACAAAACCAATTTAGACATAGATTAAAAAAAGGAAAAAATAAATCAAACTAAAACATATTTGCATTAGTGTGTTCACTAAACTTGATTGAAGAATCTTTTGATTTTACTCTCTTTTATCTATCTGTCTGTCTGCCTGTCTGTCTGTCTATCTATCTATCTAGCTATCTATCTATGCATAACCTGTACAAAGCTTTCTTCAGGTCACCTCAGATTTTCAATCAGTTTAGAGTTCTGGCTAGGCCTTTCTAGACTATTGATCCTTCTTTGTTGAATCCATTGCATTGCTGATTTAGATGAATGCTTTGGTTTGCTGTCATGCTGAAACATGGGAGTTCCTCTTCAAATTCCTAGCAGAGGCTTGTGAGCTTTGTGACAGATTGTCTGATACTGGAAACTATTCATCATTTTGTCCACCTTAACTAAAGTTTATTTAAGGTTATAGCAGTATAATAATCAACTTATGTAACAGCAGTGTATATATGTAAATAATCTATAAGTATGACTAGCGGTAGAGAGGGACTAGGATTGGAATGTCCTATGAGATAAAGTAAGTCCTGTAAACCAGGGTTGTACTTAAATTTGAATTTGAGTCAGGTCATGCTGTGCACATTCAATTTACCTAGGTTCAAGCTTATTTTTCAAGAAATTAGACATGTTACAGAGACAAGATTGTGTCTGCACACCATACAAATAGTCTTCATGCTGGGTGTGTAGTAGTAGTAGTAGCTGATTCCACAATAATACATATAGTCCAAGATTCTACTGGACACCAATCTTAAACAATATTTATTTATTGCATCAATGTTTCGGTGTCTGTGTTACACCTTTCTCAAGATGCATAGTAACATAGTAATTAATGTTGAATAAAGACATACGTCCATCAAGTCCAACCTATTTACCCTCTTTTTTTTTTTTTAACCCTACCTAACAGTTGATCCAGAGGAAGGCAAAAAAAAAACAGCTAAAAAGGGGGGAAAATTCCTTCCTGACCCCAACGGCAATCGGAAGTATCCCTGGATCAATCAGATCTATATGCATAATACCAGTAATTCTCAAAATATTTTTTAGTTTTAGAAACTTATCCAGGCCTTTTTTAAAGCTATTCAATGAACTTGCCATAACCACATCTGCTTGAAGACAGTTCCACAGTTTCACCATTCTCACTGTAAAGAAACATTTCCTAACCTGAAGATGAAACTTCTTTTCTTTCAACCTTAAAGAATGTCCACGAGTCCTCTGATATGATCTATAAGTAGGTCCCCGGCAGGCGCGTGACCTCAATGAGGCCGATGTTGCGTCTTGATCCGTCACAATGTCTTCGGGCTGGTGACACCAACCCCACTGAGGTCACCGATGCCAGGCAGGCTCACTGCGGCCACCAGTGAGCCCCTGCCACCGCCAGCCCACGACCAATGTTGCCAGCCGCTTCTTTTTTCAGCCATCTACTGCGATGGCATCTGATTCTGCGGCGGAGTGCACCTCTTTATATAGGTTTGCAGAAAACCCTAATCCGTTCTTGATTGGTCAATTTTTTAATGCTTGGTTTACATGCTTTACATTAACCAATCAGATTTTTCCGAAATGGAAGGGCTGCTTGTGAGGGGGTGCGCGGCGGGTGGTAATTTTTGGCCGCAATTTTCGCCCCTTTATAAATATGCCCCTAGGTCTGCTTGCAGCACTTACACATCATTTGAAGTTTCCAAAGCTCTGCTTAGTTTAGTGTCATCAGCAAACACTGAGACCTTGCTCTCAATGCCCCCTAAGTCATTTATAAACAGATTAAACAGAAGTGCTCCCGTACAACCCTGAGGCACTCCACTTAGAACTTTAGCCCACATAGATGTAGCTCCATTAACCACCGCTCTCTGTTTGCGATCCAATAACCGTTTCTCTATCCTGTACAATGTTTTCCTCAAGGCCAACAGTCCTCAGTTTATACATAAGTCGCCTATGTGGCACGTATAAAAAGCTTTCGCAAAATCCAAATAACCACATCCACTGCTGTGCCTGAATCTAACTTCTTCTTTCTCGCTTCTTCATAAAAACCATATTAAATTTGTCTGGCATGATCTATTTCTCATAAATCCATGCTGACTACTACTAATAAGATTATCTCTGGAGACAAAGTCAAGGAATGATCCCGTAACAAAGTTTCCAGCACCTTCCCTACCACTGATGTTAGCGTAACAGGTCTATAGTTACCAGGCTGTGAATGACTACCTTTTTTGAATATTGGTTTTACATTGGCTTTTTTCCACATAGCGGCACATCCCCAACCTCTTAAAATCCGAGGATGCAATCCATCTGGTCCTGGGGCTTTATTGATATTAACTTTGTCTAATTGTTTCCTGACCATATCCTCTGTTAGCCATGTGTAATACTCTTCATTCTCTTCCCTGCATATTATTACAATCCCTGCTGTAAGGCACAAGGTTCTCAACAGTAAAAACCGATTTAAAAAAATGGTTTAGCAGATTAGCCTTTTCAGCATGCTCTACAACCACCTCAGCCCCTTATCCGTATTTCATTTTCTATTTTAGCTAGTTTAATTGCTTTCTTGCACCTTTTTTACAGCTTTTGTACTCCCGGTAAGCCTGTTCGGTTCCCTTTGTTTCAAAATTTTAAAAGCCTTTTTTCTTTTTTTCCATTTCCCTTTTACCTGAGCATTAAGCCATGCAGGAGTGGACCTAATTTTTTTATACTTGTTCCCTAAAGGTACAGATTTAGAAATTATATATAGATGGGCAGGTGCACAACTTCAGAGTAAGCCTCGTAACGCTGTAATACAGCGGTGCACAATAGGGATAAACTGTATAGTACTAGAAAAACAGGGAAAAAGTTCCCTATAGAAAAAAGAACCCTAATATACGGCACACAATACGTTGGCTATATAAAGTAAAAACAAATGTTTATTGGTAATCACAACACAAAACAAAAAAATATATACACCAAACCCCCCGTACACTATTACATATGTGTAGAACCTACTACGACCAATGAATAGTACAAACACCCTAAACTCCGCCGGGCGTCCCCAGCTAACTAAAGAGGGAGAGAGGAAACGGCAAGGGCAGTTGTAGTTCTGTACAGAAATCTAACAGTCACTGTCCATACAACGATCCGGAATCCCCGTTGTCCTAGAAGGCAAAGATACAATGCTGCTTACATCTACAGTACTCACGGATCCCCGGGACTTCACGTGAGAAGCCAAGACTGAGATCGGGGAGCAGTTACCCGTCCCTCAGTCGGACCACACTCTTCACCCGTTGTTACCAGCGTAGAGCTTCCAGCGTGGATGATATACTCCCTCCGGTATCCATTCCTCTACCTGCAGCACACCTATCCTCACGTGGCTCCTTTTCAAATAATCGTTCCGTCCTCCTCCCTACACACCGACACGTGTTTCGCCCTTGGCCAATAGCCTCCAGGCTTCATCAGGGTCATGAGCTGAGGGTGTAGCCTCTCCATTTATTCAATTATAATTAACCCATTGTAATCCTGCACAGTGAATGCTGAAACTAAATCAAGCTGATAATCCAATTAAAACGATACACATAATATATCATTCTAGAATGCAACGTATGTACAAAATGGGGGGTGTACCTAACATTATATACGATCATATACATTATCTTGTAAGCAGTTATAAAGGACACACCATATCATTCGCAAACCACACCAATAGTCCCAAATGAGATACCTTATAACCAGGGCATTATAAGCCTCTATCATCCCTATCAGACCTGGGATAGCACTGAGACCGAGGCAAATGGGAGAGAAAGTGCCCCTGCCTCCAAGGTTAGCCTATATCAAGCACAGGCAAAGCCCACCTCCTTACACATATGTCATAATATGAAAAATCCCTCATACAGGAGTAACAAAGCGAAACCCTATTAACAAAGACACAAATGATCCATTATTGTTGTTATGTAAACTATCTGTTGACCCAACCTCACAGGACTGCTTGTGCTCTACAGAGCCAGTTGCAAATGCTATGTGCATTGTTTTATAAATAACAGGAAAATTGCATTTCTTCATTCAGGCCATTAGGACATAGTGTTTTCAAACTATAAATCCAACGGACCTCTTTCTGCAATAACAATTTAGGTATATCACCACCTCTGATACCCAACGATGCAATCTCCAGTCCACAGAAGGACCACACATGATTGGTACCTGGAGTTTTGTCCAATATATGTTTAGCCAATGCAGATCGATCCGGTTGTTTATTAATTATAGCTCTTCTATGTTCTTTTATGCGGATGGAGAGGGATCTGAGAGTCTTACCCACATATTTCATGCCACAAGAGCATGTAATTAAATACACCACATTTGTACTTTGACAGGTTATATATTGATTAATGTGAAAGACTTTACCATCCGGTAATACGATTTTATTCGTTTCTTCCATAAATGGACAGATCAGACATTTTCCACATTTTTTATTGCCTTTCCAGGCTTTATTACTTAACCAATTGAGCCCAGTTTTCTTGGGTTCAGTATAGTGGCTCGGGGACACTTTATCCCTCAGATTCGGGGCTCGCCTGGATGTGAGTGACGGGAAATTACCAACCGCGTCTTTTACATCACTATCCAAGGACAGAAGGGGCCAATGTTCACATAGAATTTTTCTCAATTTATACCAGTCCTGATTGTATCTGGTTATAAATCTAATTTTATCAGGTCCGATCCCAGATTTTCTGGATCCATGAAGTAGAGTATTTCTACTGACCTTCTCTGCCCTCTCTGCCCCTTTTCTGATGGTTTCTTCACTATACCCTCGTTGTCGAAATCTTTTAATGAGCCCCTCTGCTTGTTTGTTATAGGCATCACTTGTAGAACAGTTCCGCTTAATTCTACAAAACTGTCCTACTGGTATTCCCTTCACCAAATTGGGAGGGTGATGGCTTGTTGCTTCAAGCAGAGCATTAACAGACGTCTCTTTACTATATGTTTCAGTAGACAATATGTCACCATTTTTCCGAATTTTCAAATCCAAAAAATTCACCTCAATATTACTAATCTCAAAGGTAAGTTTTATATTACGATTGTTTACATTAAGAGCTTCAATAAACTTCTCTAGCCCAAGCTTGGACCCTTTCCATAGTAGAAGTACGTCGTCTACGTATCTTAACCATAAGATAACCTCTTCACCACATTTTAAACCATCAATCGCTTCAGTTACTTCATTTTGCTCCCACATTCCTAAGTGCAGACAAGCGTACGTGGGTGCGCAAGCCGCACCCATCGCGGTACCTTTGCTTTGTCTGTAATATCTATTATTAAAAATAAAGACATTATTAGTTAGTATGAATTCCAGCAGGGTTATCACGAAAATGGAATGCTCCACCCATTTGCTCTCTCTCGTATCCAAAAAGGATTTTATAGCTGCTAACCCAATCTCATGTGGTATTGAGGAGTACAAACTTTCAATATCCAATGTCGCTAATAATACATCATTACTCAAAACTATGCCGTCAATCTTTCTTAACACATCCCTTGTGTCCTGAACAAAGGAACTTAGAGTAAGCAAAAATGGGCGCAAAATTACGTCCACATATTTACACACGTTCTCAGTTGGGCCGTTTTGACCCGATACAATCGGCCTCCCCGGAGGAAACGATCTTTGTTTATGTATCTTCGGTATATGATAAAATGTGGGAACTCTGGGATGATTATTCCACATAAATTCGAACTCCTGTTTGGAGATTAATCCTTTTTGTAAACCAGATTCTAAAAGCTTTCTAAGGTTTCTCTGAATCCCTTGTATCGGATTCATTGTAAGAAGTTCGTACTGCGTTCTATCAGACAATTGCCTAAGGGCTTCTATTTTGTATTGTGTTTTGGTCATCACCACTATATTGCCACCCTTGTCAGCACATTTAATTATTAAATCATCCCTTTTACTCAGAGATCTAAGTGCTTTTAATTCACCCTTATTTAAATTAGGGTTTACCACCTCCCCTTCTGGGATGGCTTCAATGTCTCTAGTAACTAGCTTAACAAATACCTCGATATTAGGAAAGCCTGTAAGAGAAGGAAACCATGTGGATTTTTTTCTACAATTCGTAGTGGTCAAACCATTTTCCTCTGCAACCCTTTCATTTAACGGGAGATCTAAAACATTCTCATTCATTAAGTGAGTCAGAGTCTCCACATTTTCTCTATCTAAGCGCGTAAGGAGTTCCTTTTCTTTCTTGGCATAAATCTTTTTTAATAGAATTTTTCTAGCAAAAAGATGAAGATCTTTTATAGCATTAAATTTATCCAATTTACAAGTAGGGGCAAAAGAGAGACCATGGGCCAGAAGGGACTGAGTATCAGTATCAAACAATTCCCCTGTCAAATTAACCACTTCTAGCCCTCTCTGATCATTAACCCCTACCTTTTGGATCTCTGGGGTCTCAACCTGTATTTTCCTTTCACTTTCTCTTTTTCTATTTTTAAGCCTCCTCCGTCTGCCCCTTCTGATCTTCTTCTTCCTAAAGGGAACTTCTTATTTTTATTAAATCCCTCTGATTCTGAGTCACTGCTATAGCCTCCTTTTTTATTCCAAGTATAAGCTTCCCCTTTCCTAAAGTCTTCAGTGTCTCTCTGAAATTTCCTTTTTTTTCTCCTCTTTATCTCTATCTGGATCGTTTCCACTTCTTTTTTGAGGTTTTTATTAAAACCATCAAAATCTCCCTCTTCTTTTGAGGATTCTAATTTCCCTTTTGTCTCCTGAAGCTCCACCTCCAACGCTGACAGATGTGTTGTGTCAGCCTTGATGATGAGCTGCATGAGGCGCATTGAACATTCAGAAAGTTCATCTTCCCATTCTTTCCTAAAGTTCTTATCATTCATAAGGTTCGATCTTGAATTAATCTTAATCCTTAGACCTCTTGGGACCAATTTGCTCTTAACATAATTGTTTAAACTAGAAATCTCCCATTTTAACCTTAATTGTTGCAAGATCAATTTCTTGTACCTCTTTCTAATGCCTTTGTAGTTATCCTCTGAGTCTGACATGTCCGAGGGATCACTACTGTGAAAAACCTCCGTCATGTCCGAATCCCAGTCCAACTCTTGTAATGTAAATGACATGGTGTGTCCCTTGTTATGATCACCAAAAAACAGTAATAACTAGGAAATTTCCTTAAAGTGTTCAACACTGCCCGGAAAAAAAAAAAAAAAAAAAAAAAAGTGATATCAAGTATATATAGATGGGCAGGTGCACAACTTCAGAGTAAGCCTCGTAACGCTGTAATACAGCGGTGCACAATAGGGATAAACTGTATAGTACTAGAAAAACAGGGAAAAAGTTCCCTATAGAAAAAAGAACCCTAATATACGGCACACAATACGTTGGCTATATAAAGTAAAAACAAACGTTTATTGGTAATCACAACACAAAACAAAAAAATATATATATATACACCAAACCCCCCGTACACTATTGCATATGTGTAGAACCTACTACAACCAATGAATAATACAAACACCCTAAACTCCGCCGGGCGTCCCCAGCTTATGCACAAAATGGGGGGTGTACCTAACATTATATACGATCATATAAATTATCTTGTAAGCAGTTTAAAGGACACACCATATCATTCGCAAACCCCCCAAAAAGTCCCAAATGAGATACTTATAACCAGGGCATTATAAGCCTCTATCATCCCTATCAGACCTGGGATAGCACTGAGACCGAGGCAAATGGGGAGAAACGTGCCCCGCCTCCAAGGTTAGCCTTACTCAGCATAGGCAAAGCCCACTCCTTACACATTGTATATATGAAAAATCCATCATACAGGAGTAACAAAGGAAACCTATTAACAAAGACACAAATGATCCATTATTGTTGTTTGAAACTATCTTGTGACCCAACCTCACAGGACTGCTTGTGCTCTCAGAGCCAGTTGCAAATGCTGTGTGCATTGCTTATAAATAACAGGAAAATTGCATTTCTTCATTCAGGCCATTAGGACATAGTGTTTTCAAACTATAATCCAAGGACCTCTTTCTGCAATAACAATTTAGGTATATCACCACTTCTGATACCCACGAGCAATCCAGTCCACAGAAGGACCACACATGATTGGTACCTGGAGTTTTTTCCAATATATGTTTAGCCAATGCAGATCGATCCGGTTGTTATTAATTATAGCTCTTCTATGTTCTTTTATGCGGATGAGAGGGATCTGAGAGTCTTACCCACATATTTCATGCCACAAGAGCATGTAATTAAAACACCACCTTTGTACTTTGACAGGTTATATATTGATTAAGTGAAAGACTTTACCATCGGTAATACGATTTTATTGTTTCTTCCATAAATGGACAGATCAGACATTTTCCACATTTTTATTGCCTTTCCAGGCTTATTACTTAACCATTGAGCCCAGTTTTCTTGGGTTCAGTATAGTGGCTCGGGGACACTTTATCCCTCAGATTCGGGCTCCCTGGATGTGAGTGACGGGAAATTACCAACCGCGTCTTTTACATCACTATCCAAGGACAGAAGGGGCCAATGTTCACATAGATTTTTCTCAATTTATACCAGTCCTGATTGTATCTGGTTATAAATCTAATTTTATCAGGTCCGATCCCAGATTTCTGGATCCATGAAGTAGAGTATTTCTACTGACCTTCTGCCCTCTCGCCCCTTTTCTGATGGTCTTCACTATACCCTCGTTGTCGAAATCTTTAATGGCCCCTCTGCTTGTTTGTTATAGGCCTCACTTGTAGAACAGTTCCGCTTAATTCTACAAAACTGTCCTACTGGTATTCCCTTCACCAAATTGGGAGGGTGATGGCTGTTGCTTCAAGCAGAGCATTAACAGACGTCTCTTTACTATATGTTTGTAGACAATATGTCACCATTTTTCCGAATTTTCAAATCCAAAATTCACCTCAAAGTTACTAATCTCAAAGTAAAAAAATCCCCAGCTAACTAAAGAGGGAGAGAGGAAAAGGCAAGGGCAGTTGTAGTTCTGTACAGGAATCTAACAGTCACTGTCCATACAACGATCCGGAATCCCCGTTGTCCTAGAAAGCAAAGATACAAGGCTGCTTACATCTACAGTACTCACGGATCCCCGGGACTTCACGTGAGAAGCCAAGACTGAGATCGGGGAGCAGTTACCCATCCCTCAGTCGGACCACACTCTTCACCCGTTGTTACCAGCGCAGAGCTTCCAGCGTGGACGATGTACTCCCTCCGGTATCCATTCCTCTACCTGCAGCACACATTTCCTCACGTGGCTCCTCTTCAAATAATCGTTCCGTCCTCCTTCCTACACACCGACACGTGTTTCGCCCTTGGCCAATAGCCTCCAGGCTTCATCAGGGTCATGAGCTGAGGGTGTAACCTCTACATTTATTCAATTATAATTAACCCATTGTAGTCATGCACAGTGAATGCTGAGACCAAATCAAGCTGATAATCCAATTAAAACAATACACATAATATAACATTCTTGAATGCAACGTATGTACCAAATGGGGGGTGTACCTAACATTATATACGATCATATACATTATCTTGTAAGCAGTTTAAAGGACACACCATATCATTCGCAAACAACCCAATAGTCCCAAATGAGATACCTTATAACAAGGGCATTATAAGCCTCTATCATCCCTATCAGACTGGGATAGCACTGAGACCGAGGCAAATGGGAGAGAAAGTGCCCCTGCCTCCAAGGTTAGCCTATATCAGCAGGCAAAGCCCACCTCCTACACGTGAAGTCCCGGGGATCCGTGAGTACTGTAGATGTAAGCAGCATTGTACTTGCCTTCTAGGACAACGGGGATTCCGGTCGTTGTATGGACAGTGACTGTTAGATTTCTGTACAGAACTACAACTGCCCTTGCCGTTTCCTCCTCTCCCTCTTTAGTTAGCTGGGGACGCCCGGCGGAGTTTAGGGTGTTTGTACTATTCATTGGTCGTAGTAGGTTCTACACATATGTAATAGTGTACGGGGGGTTTGGTGTATATATTTTTTTGTTTTGTGTTGTGATTACCAATAAACGTTTGTTTTTACTTTATATAGCCAACGTATTGTGTGCCGTATATTAGGGTTCTTTTTTCTATAGGGAACTTTTTCCCTGTTTTTCTAGTACTATACAGATTTAGAAATGTAATAGTTTAATATCCCTTTAAAAGTGGCCCACATCTGCTCTGTATCTTTACCTAGAAACAATTCCCCCAGTCTATGAGCAGAAGTGATTCCTTTAACAGCATAAAATTAGCTTTCCTAAAGTTAAATGTTTTTGTTAACCCAGTGCACTTTAGTTTTTTGCAACCTATATTAAATGACACTATATCATGGGAACCGGTTCTAAGGGTATTGCATCTTGAGAAAGGTGTCACACAGACACAGAGATGTTGATCCAATAAATAATTATTGTTTAAGACTGGTGTGCAGTGGAATTTACATGTTGAGGAGAATCCAGATGGCAGCCAGCTAAACTGTTGTTAATGTTGTATAAACAAGGTCTGAGATCATTACAGGTACCCATCATTCCAAGATGTAAAAACATTTTTAAAAACATTAATACACAGACAGGGAGATTCAATGATAGTTCTTATCGTTTAAAATGGTGCTAATTTTGCCCCAACCAATCAGATGTTAGCTTTCAAATGTTAAATAAGATCTAATTGGTTGGGGCAAAATTAGCACCATTTTAAACGATAAGAACTTTTATTGAATAACCCTGTATTAATTAGATGCAAAAAACAACCTGTGAATCTTGGGAAGGGTATCCCTTACTCTCTCCAAATGCGGAAGTAACATGTTTGCGGTTTTCAGCAGGTAGCCACACTCCATTCAGACAGATCAAGCAAATAAGGAACGGGCATCACGCCAAAGGGGTAAGTAAAACTTACCAGACAATCGGATGTATC
>JAACNH010005567.1:0-19842 GCA_019447015.1 Hymenochirus boettgeri
GATAGATAGATAGACAGGCAGACACACACACACAGATAGATAGATAGATAGATAGATAGATAGACAGGCAGACACACACACACACACACACACACAGATAGATAGATAGACAGACAGATAGACAGACACACACACACACAGACATACAGACAGATAGATAGACAGGCAGACACACACACACACAACACACACACACAGATAGATAGAGACGACAGATAGACAGGCAGACAGAGAGATAGTAGGGTATTACAGAGTGATTGTGTTAAGTGATTGTGTGTTTTGTGCTGTGGGTTTACATTTTCTTATTTTTTTGGTTGCTTTGGTGGCAATGTCAATATGCAAATTGTCAATATCTTTTGATTTGATAGATAGATAGATAGATAGATAGATAGTAGATACAGACACATATAGATAGATAGATAGATAGATAGATAGATAGATAGATAGATAGATAGAAGATAGATAGATAGATAGATAGATAGATTGTTCGATCGATAGACAGACAGACAGACAGACAGGCAGGCAGACACACATAAACACAGAGATAGATAGATAGACAGGCAGACACACACACAGATAGATAGATAGATAGATAGATAGATAGATAGATAGATAGATAGATAGATAGATAGATAGATAGATAGACAGGCAGACACACACACACACACACACAGATAAATAGATAGACAGACAGACACACACACCACACCACACACGACAGACATACAGACAGATAGATAGACAGGCAGACACACACACACACACACACACACACACACACAGATAGATAGACAGACAGATAGACAGGCAGACAGAGAGATAGTAGGGTATTACAGAGTGATTGTGTTAAGTGATTGTGTTGTTTGTGGCTGTGGGGTTTACATTTCCAGTAGCCAAATATTTTTTAAAAAAAACAAAAAACTATCCTGCATTCTGAATTGCCTACATTGATGATTTTCAGACAGCATTGCCCTTTCATCATTATACCACCTGCTACAGATTTATCAGGTATTCTGACACAGAAATGCTAGGTGAGGAGCTTTCCAAATATTTATTTCACAGCCAGGGACAGTTTTGCTCTCAGGGTTCTAGTTGAACGCTGCAATAGTGTGAACATATGGCAAGTTTCTCAATTACTGAGTAAAATCATAATCATGATACAAGTAAAATGTAAATATCTGTCATAAATCTTTTAAATATAATACTGGGACAAGGTTGTGCTGTCATTATCTAGTGTGTCTTCCTAAAAGCATCTTTTATGGCACCACACACAGGAACTGTGACATTGCCATAATCGTTTTTGACAGAAAATCGTTGATCCCAATTGATTAAGTTTGGTCTGTTTTGCTTTTAATTACTGCAAGTACGGGGAAACAACTGCCATATATATCATTACTAACATATAATACATACCAAGTTTCCAGGAACAAATATCTTTAAAGATTATCACGATATAAAAAAACAGCAGAACCTTTTCACACATCATGAAAGATTTGTGTAATTGTAATTCTATAATTATACTTTTCTCCTGTAATTAGTAGAACACAACAAAGATTCCAGGAGACCTACAAACAGATTTTCATTGTAGGCCCATGGTGTCAAAGTTAACCAAAGATTGGCCATGCCATTTACTTTTTGTGATGTCATCACTAAGAGATGCCTTCAGAATCTTGATGTGATCAAGGTGACAGTTGATCTAAAGCACAAGTGACATCGATGAGGTTGATCAAAATAAAAAGGAGCATGAAAAACAAATGTTATCTTTCTAAAATCAAGTCTAATTAGTATTCCTCTAATGAGATTTAGAACAGAACAAGCAAGTTTACTCTATTACTATGGACAGGAAGTCAATCTAGGTTAATTGTAGTAGGAATATTGAGCTACAGGAGGAAAGTTTTTGCTGAAAGGAGTTGGATCACATACACCAGGGTGAATGTTCTAGATGAGAAAAGACATAGCTTTAATTTCAATGTAGAATATTTCTTTTTTTTTTTCTGCCAGATCAGAATATTACCCTAAACTTCTCCAACATACTGGAACATGTATTTATGTATAGTTTATTATAAATTGCACCAGGATGCAGTGCTATACAATAAAAAAAATACAAAAAAAGTTGCACAAGGAGGCAAACATAAATAGTTCAGTACATAAATATGTAAATTATATAAATATATAAGTGCTTTGCCTTGCCGCAAGAGAAAAGATGGTCCCTGTACCAAAAAGCCAGGGCTGTTTAGGCATAAGCCCCTTAGGCAAAGAGCTAGGATGCCTATGTTAAACCAGTGTTCTCCCTGGCAACTCCCTGTCAGCTTTTACTTGCGGTTAGAATGGTAATACTCTGCTGGAACTGAAGGCTTAAAGGTAACAGGGGCGTAACTAGAGGTGAGTAGGGGAAAGCAACCGCAGGGGGGGGGGGCAGGAGCCAAAGGGGCCCGTTTATTTTTCTTATGGCAGATATAGCCTCCTTTCTGTGGATGAAGCATGGATAGGGGCCCCATCATTGTTTTGCTGGGGAGCCCAGTGATCCCTAGTTAGCTACTGAAAGGTAATACTCTGCTGTCAACTGAAAGTGTTAATGACAATGCTCTGGGTGAGTGCTGGTACTAAACGGTTAATGGCAATACTCTGGGAAAGCGCTGGCACTGAAAGTGTTAATACCAATACCCTTGGCATTAAGGTGGTGCCACTTAACAGACATCCACTGAAAACTATCCCGACCTTGGCTGGTATTTCCAGACATCCCACCCTGCTTTTTATGCTTCCAGACAGGGTGGAGGAAGGGGGCATGGCAAAGTAACATAACATTTGTGACGTCACTTGGGGTGGAGGAGGGCAAAGTTAGTGGCCTATGGGGTGGGGGGCTGGGTTAAGGACATCCAGGGGACATAGTGAGCAAAAGGGGGTGTGGCTGGGGAGAGAATTAGAGTCTCCTTTCAGTGCGAGAGAGTCTGGGGTGGTCGCAGGAGTGTGGGTGACCACCCCAGAATGTGGAGACTCCTGCGAGTCACGGGAGGTGGGATACCTGATTTTATTAAACAGACCCGCCTGATACAGCATGCTCCTCTTACTAACTAATATAAAGAAACATCCACAGAATTGACAGTCTGTCAGAAGGAATTGAGTGGGGAAACCAGCTGCAACCGTTTTTTTTTACCAGGGAAAAAGACAATCTATGATTTTTCTCAGCACATTTAAGGGGCATATTTATAAAGGTTTGTTAACTTTTCGCGGCCGTTTTCGCGGACATTAACGCATAAATCGTCCGAAAATGGCCGTGAAAAGTTAACGAAGCGTTAACCTTTCGCGGCGATACTTACCTGTTACCGCCGCTTCTATTTATAAAGCGGCGGTACTGGTTTCGCTTGGCTAGTATCGGCTGTTTTACTTCGCCACCTTGAAGGTGGCAAAGTCAGCCGATAATAACCTCCCGCGGCGGGGATGGGCAGGAACCCCCACCCCGCCCACAAAAACGGCTGCGAAAAGTTAAAGAACCTTTATAAATAGCCCCTTAGTTACATCATTTTGGGGGAGGAGATGAAATTAAGGCCACTAAAGAACAGAAAAGAGTAAAACCCACGCTGCCTGGATTTATATTGGTTGGTGCGGGTTTAACTCTTACAGTACCTTACAGGGCCTGTCCCATTACCAGCAGGAAAGGCACCAGATGCAAAAAGGAATTGTACCTTTGAGCTATTTTCTTATGGAGGGGTTATAGTTGCGGTGTGGAGTATTCCTACCGGGCCCACACAGTGCAATAAATCTTGCGGAAACCCAGAAATTAAGAGCCAGTGGTATTAATAGATCTTCGGGCATTCTCTGTGCCCACCCCTATTAATTCACACCACTATATAGTAATAGAGACAGACTGGAGCCAGAGGCAAACAGACAGACTAACTAGTTAAACCAAGAGAAAGATACACCAGATATAACCAGAAAGTTATAAATAGATAGAAAAACAGAGAAATACCTGACAGAGATAAGAGGTAGACAGGGATACACAAATTAAAGGTCATGTCCACCCCCCAAACTAAAATGTTACCAATACTGGCCCACAGTACAAAAAAAAAAAATCCTTACCTTACACCCCTGCTCCTATGGTTCTCTGTTATGCTCTTCAAAGTTCAGGAAACTGCTGGGTAGGAGCTGTCAGTGACTATCCGGTGTCTGTTTGTCTTCTAACCTCAGCAAGTTTGAGGTGAGGCCACACTGCAATGCACAGGAATCGCGCACCAATCGCGAGCTTTGCGCGCGCGTTTGCACGTGCGTTTTTGCGTTTTGCGTTATGGAAACGCATGTGTAACACACCAAAAATGGTGAATGCATGTGTTACCAAAACACGCATGCGCACGGAAATCGCAGGAATTTTTGCATTCCCACGATTTCCATTTTTGCAAAAATCATGGGCACCAAAAAAAAAAAAACGCACTAGTGTGGCCTCACCCGAGGCCATGCTCAGTAGAGCCCTTTCCCCCCTCTTCCTCCCTCCCTCCCGATCCCCCGTGAATGGCAGTCTTCTAGCTATAAAGGTTTTGGACCATGCAGGGGATACCCTCCCACCCCCAACCGCTATATTCATAACTTTAAAAGCGCTTCCAATCTGTACTTACACCTCCTCGTTCTTGCACTGTTCTACAGTGAAGGCAGCCACGGCTGTAATTGCTGCCTCTCAGCCAATCACAGCCGCCGGCTGCTGGTCCGGCCCCCTGCTTGCAGTTCCGGTGGGCAGGGGAGCCGGACTAGAACAGCGCAGGTAGGAGGTGTAAGTACAGATTAGATAAGTACAGCGCTATTAAAGTTATGAATATAGCAGTTGGGGGTTGGAGGGGGTGAGATGAGATGGCTGAAACTTAGTAGTTTCATTTCGTTTTAAAATTTCCCGTTTTAAAATCCCGAAGATCCGAAACCAGAACAAATTTTTTGATAATTATTGAAATACATGGCTATTTTCGATAATTTTTGAAATGTCTCCGATCGTATTTTACATAATTTTCGAACGTTCAAGGCATTTTTGATAATTATCGAAAGTAGCTCCGTACGGATTCGGACGGATCTTTCGGATTTCGGAACTGAGGGGTTCCGTGTTGGATCTGGGTTTGTGTGAACCGGATCCATCTCTACATACTGTAGCAAATTGGCATTTTTGTTATATACTGGTAGAAAACTGCCATTTTTGTTATATACTGGTAGCAAACTGGCATTTTCATTTCATGACTGGTACATAAAGGTTGCCTCATTGACCACACTGACTGGTACATACAATTGCCCCACACTGAATGGTACATACATAAGTTGCCCCACAATGACTGGTACATACAAGTTGCCCACACTGACTGGTACATACAAGTTGCCCCACACTGACTGGTACATACTAGTTGCCCCACTGACTGGTACATACTAGTTGCCCCACACTGACTGGTACAACAAGTTGTCCCACCCTGACTGGTACATACAGTTGCCCCACAATGACTGGTACATACAAGTTGCCCCACAGTGACTGGTACATACAAGTTGCCCCACAGTGAATGGTACATGCAAGTTGACCCCCAATGACTGTTACATACTAGTTGCCCCACACTGATGGCACATACAAGTTGCCTCACACTGGGTACATAAAAGTTGCCCCACAGTGATGGTATATACAAGTTGCCCCACACTGACTGATACATACAAGTTTCCCCACACTGACTGATACATACTAGTTGCCCCACACTGACTGGTACATACAAGTTGCCCCCACTGACTGGTACATACAAGTTGCCCAACACTGACTGGTACATACAAGTTGCCCCACACTGACTGGTACATACAGGTTGCCCCACAATGACTGGTACATACAAGTTGCCTCACAGGACTGCTACACACAGTTGCTAACTCGGATTGGTAGTTTTAACTTACTATTAGAGAGGGGTCCGACATGAACCCGGAATGTATGGAGCTGTTTTAGATAATTTTCTAAAACATCTTCGAACAGTCGAAATTCCCTGAAAATACAATCGGAGACCACTTTTGAAAAGCAAACTTTTGAGGCTATTTTAGAAAATTATTGAAATAGCCTTAAATGTTCGAAAATCTTCGAAAATATGACCGGAAACCCGAAATCGGCCTCCGATTGTATTTTCGAGGATTTTTGAACGTTCTGCGATTTTCGAAAATTATAGAAAATAGCTCCGTACATTCAAAAATCTTTGAAAATTTGTCCTATGTAGTTTCAGCCATCTCTACCTACTATTGCAACCGCGCAGAACAGTGATCACTGATGGCAGAAGACTGTAGATCGTCTACTGTAGTTTCCCCCATCTCGATGACAGTTCGAGTTCCCTGGTGCAAACACAGCCCATGTGCATAGTATGCACATGCGCATTCAGTAAAATCGAAATTGCTACGAGATGAGGGAAAGTGCCAAACCAAAGTGTGGCTTTCTTCACGGATTCGGGCACTTTGTTACAAAATAGAGGGGAAAAAATTGGGCACTTTCCCGAAGAAAAGTGCCCGAATCTTTTAACCCCCACGTGCCCCAAATATTTTATTGTTGCGACACGACTGATCTTCCTCAGTGGCACAACTACCAGGAGAGCAGGGGGAGCAGTGCAGGAGGGCCTGGGAGCCAAGGGGCCCACAATTTTTTTTATTTTTCCTATGACAAATATAGCATCTCCCAGAAAACCACTGTGGATGAAGCAGAGAAAGGGCCCCCAGTATTGATTGGAGGGGGCCAATGATAATTTTAGTTACACCACTGATCTTCCTGCTTATCTTGGATATCCCTGACAAATAATAAGTTCTGATTTGTAAGGTTTTCAAGATGTGTTATATGGTATTGGGCAATTAGAAGCTCTAACATAGATAAGTAAATAATGTATACAAAACTTTTACAAAACCACCCAATATAATCATACTTTGCTTTTCTGTTACGCCACTCACTTCTGACTTAAATAGCTTTTCTGTTCTCGTTTTGTCTCAAAGATCTTTATCCATAATAATCTCAGGTTTATCATGAAATTAGGAAAATGGAAACAAGAAAAAAGCAGGTGTGAAAGATGAAAGAGGCTTCAGTCATAATTAGAATGTGTCAGAAAAAATATGTGGCACCCAAGCTGATTATTACTGTTCGTGGAGACCCCTCTGTGTTAACTAGAGATAACTAGTTTCATCTTGTTCACGTATTGTGGGGGTGCAAACAGTATGGAAATAACCCTCATATATTAGTTTAACCTTCCAAGGATGACATCAAGTAAATTAATATTCATTCTGAGGGTATTCACTGATTTGTATTGTATTGTGGTATAATAAAGAAAGGATTCCATCCTAACCTTTTTCTCACGTCCACAAGCAGAATATTCTTGTTTAATTTTGATTTAGCAGGCAGCGTTCTATTCATAAATTATTAAGGCAAAAAGCCTACAAGGTTTTGTGAGAGATTTTCTAGTTTTGGGGCTGCTCATAAATAGACATGGGATCGGGTTACAAAATCCCCTTGGTTACAAAATCCAACAGATCCGTCGGAATTCGGAAAGATCCTCCGGATTTCGGGAATTTGGAAGACATTTTCGATGATTTTCGAAAGTACGGGGCTATTTTTGAAATTTTCGAAATAGCCCTGTACTTTCGAAAATTATTGAAAATTGTTCCGGTTTTGGATTTTCGGATCTTTGGGATTTTCCCAAGATCCGGGAATCGAAAACGGAACAAAACTAGTGAGTTTCGGCCATCTCTACTCGTAAAGTTGGAGAATGTGCGCACCTCTGTATGTTATTTTTAAATAACGAGCAGAATTATCATTTAAATCTATTGATGGCAAAACAAGATACCAAAAATTGTGAGTTTTTTATGTGAACATCTAAGATATAAAATCTGTAATTCAAATACTACAAATGTATATTAATCACATTATATCTTAAAGGGACACATATAGTTAAAAAATGATTTGCTCATCTTAATCTATAATTGAATACATGTAAGTAGCACTTACACTGATTTGCGTGTTGCTGCATGCTTTCAATCCAGCACACATTTTGTTTAGGAGCAGTACCCCCTCCCTCTTTTAACCACTCCCATTCCATCCGACCTGACTTTTTTCCCCACAAACAACTGTCAAACCTACACACAGCATACAGCATTCCAACTGTCAAAACTCTGTCACCATTCCAGCTACAGTAAAACTACTCACAGAAGAAAAGTTTTTGAGAGCAAGGAACTTGATTGACAGCTGAAATATAAAAAGTTTTAGATTTGATTTCTAAATAAATAGGGGGCAGATCAACAAAAAAAATATACAGTGGTAGTTGGGAAGTTCTAGTTTCCAGTTATGGTTAATTTAAAATACATATTTTTCAGTATAGATGCCCTTTAAAGGGCATGTCCAGCCTAAAAAAAACTTTTCATAGAAATTCACACACACCCCAACCCAGGTTTTGCATTATCCAAACATGCCACAGATGCCCCTAATGGACTAACCTAGTCTGGACCCTCACTGCTTGGGTGTCACCCCCTGCTCCTGTTTGAGCAAAAAAAAAAAAATAGGCTGTCAGATGTAGAGCAGAGGAGGAGCGACGAGGGACCTGGTTAGGTAAGTCACTTCAGGGGCAACTTTGACATGTATGGATGCGAAACCTGGGTTTAGGGATGCTACGGCAAAAATGAGACTTAGGAGAAAAGCAATCTGATGAAAGAAAAGAACACATTTCTATGAAACGTTTTTTTTAGGCTGGACATGCCATATAATCTGCCTATATTTTATCTTGTTCCTGGTATTGTTCTTTCCAGCATGGGGCGAAAAATATCATACCCACACCCACCCTTACCAATCATACTATTGGTGTTGGTCGAGAAAAAAAAATGTGCTTAATAGGGCAGATTTTCTTTTTTTTTCACGAAAATGTATAGCTTTTGTATGAACATCATACTTTCCAACATTCATATAATATTGCAAAACAAATTATTGCACAAACTTGGATTGGTTCATGTATGTGCCTCATTAAAGTTTGATTGGATTTTTATAAAGAATTTCTACTTCCTGATAAATCCACCCATTATGAACCTAGAAACCCATCTTTACATAAGAACAGTTCTTTAAGTAAACTAGTGGGCTAAGTATAGCCATTGCGTGTCCAGATGTAGCAAACCTACGCACATATTCACACATAAACAAACACTTTACGGCTAGGAAAAAGAAAGAAGAATCAATGATTCTGGAGAGATTACTGCTATACTGTAAAGATATGTGGTTTATTTAACATCACCCCAGTTTATTTTTAAGGGCAATAGGAAATAATGGTTTCTGGTGGGGTCTCTAAACCTACGACACCATCAATGATATGTTCTATCCATACTGATTTGTCCGTTTCCAGTAAAACCAAATGGCCTTTGTAAAGCTAAACATGGACGATGCTGCCCATTCTGTGTTGAAATTCTACACACCAAAAACTTCTAAATGAACCAAATTGAAGTCAACAGAAATAAATATCAACATTTTTATTTTTAGAACAGTTTCATTTATACACGGCTTATAAGACCCTAGTTTAATAGCAATACTAACGTAAATTTGTACAAATTTCATAGGGAAAAGGAAATGACGTGGGGAACATACTATTATATTGTAATATTATTATCATCTATCAAGGATTTAATAGCACCAACATTTTCTGTCGCACTTTACAATAACATAATCATACATTACATACAAGGGTAAAACATAAAACTAAACAAGTCAGACATATTACAAACAAAGGTTAAGATACATTATAAGAACACAGAGTGATGAGTTATTAACAGGAATACTGTAATACAATAAGAAAGAGGGCCTTGCCCAAACAGTACAGTCTAGAGGAAATGGGATGAGACATAAGGTGAATCGGTACATTGCAAATAGATTGGCAGTGGAGTTTGAATAGTGGCCAGGTTATATGCTTGCCTGAAGAGGAAGGCCTAAAGTTAAAGATAAAGGGATTGGTAAGTGATGGATGGCGGGAGGAAGAGAGTTCCAGAGCAAAGGGGCAGCTCAAGCAAAGTCCTAAATGTGTGCGTGGTAAGACAAGGGTGGATGATAGAAGGATACATTTGCAGAGCGGAGGTTGCGCCTGGGACGGTCTCTGTGGATCAGCTTTGAGATGTATGGAGGGGCTGTATGGATAGTGCTTTATAGTATAGGGTAAGCAGTTTGAACTTGATCCTTTGGTGATGCGCAGCCAGTGGAGAGACTGACAGATAGGAGAGGCATTAGAGAAGCAAAAGAGAAATGAATGAGCCGGGCAGCAGAGTTTAGGATAAACTGAAGTGGTGCCAAACAGTTGTTTGGTAAACCATTAGTGTTGCAGTAGTCAAGGTGTTATGATTAGGGCATAAACTAGGATTTAGTAGTGTCATGCCTAAGGAAGGGACGAATGCAAGAGATCAATGCCCAAAAGTTTTTTGGGGAAGTTAATACCAGAATTATTTTTTTTTCAACAATTCCTACAGAACACAGCCATTATCAATACCGTATTACTCGAGTATAAGCCGAGGTTTTCAGGCTCTAAAAATATCCTGAAAACACTACCTCGGCTTATCATCGGGTCACTAGGTAATGTGCCATGGTGGGGACTGCTCTGTGAGGAGACCCATGTGAAACCACCTGCAGTAGAACACCTAGCACTCCGATAACTCGCCAGTACACTGTGAACAGTCCTCCGCACCGCCCGATGGTCTTGACGCGGCAACTTACTTACGTACTGTAGCGCGACGTGGAAACTGGGTTGAGGGCGTGCTGTCATGTGACCTTGTGCACGCTGACCTCATTCCACAGAGACCACGGGAGCGGTTTGTCGTGAAAGCCGGAGACAGACAGACAGACAGGCAGGCAGACACACATAAACACAGAGATAGATAGATAGACAGGCAGACACACACACAGATAGATAGATAGATAGATAGATAGATAGATACAGATGATGACAGGGCAGACAGAGAGATAGTAGGGTATTACAGAGTGATTGTGTTAAGTGATTGTGTTGTTTGTGGCTGTGGGTTTACATTTCTCTATTTTTTTGGTTGCTTTGGTGGCAATGTCAATATGCAAATTGTCAATATCTTTTTGATTTGATAGATAGATAGATAGATAGATAGATAGATAGATACAGACACATATAGATAGATAGATAGATAGATAGATAGATAGATAGATAGATAGATAGATAGATAGATAGATAGATAGATAGATAGATTGTTCGATCGATAGACAGACAGACAGACAGACAGGCAGGCAGACACACATAAACACAGAGATAGATAGATAGACAGGCAGACACACACACAGATAGATAGATAGATAGATAGATAGATAGATAGATAGATAGATAGATAGATAGATAGATAGATAGATAGACAGGCAGACACACACACACACACACACAGATAAATAGATAGACAGACAGACACACACACACACACACACACAGACAGACATACAGACAGATAGATAGACAGGCAGACACACACACACACACACACACACACACACAATAGATAGACAGACAGATAGACAGGCAGACAGAGAGATAGTAGGGTATTACAGAGTGATTGTGTTAAGTATTGTGTTGTTTTGTGGCTGTGGTTTACATTTCCAGTAGCCAAATATTTTTAAAAAAAAACAAAACTATCCCTCATTCTGAATTGCCTACATTGATGATTTTCAGACAGCATTGCCCTTTCATCATTTATACCACCTGCTACAGATTTATCAGTACTTCTGACACACGAAATGCTAGGTGAGGAGCTTTCCAAATATTTATTTCACAGCCAGGGACAGTTTTGCTCTCAGGGTTCTAGTAGAACGCTGCAATAGTGTGAACTATGGCAAGTTTCTCAATTACTGAGTAAAATCATAATCATGATACAAGTAAAATGTAAATATCTGTCATAAATCTTTTAAATATAATACGGGACAAGGTTGTGCTGTCATTATCTAGTGTGTCTTCCTAAAAGCATCTTTTATGGCACCACACACAGGAACATGTGACACCTTGCCATAATCGTTTTTGACAGAACATCATGTTGGATCCCAATTGATTAAGTTTGGTCTGTTTTGCTTTTAATTACTGCAAGTACG
The DNA here is from genome assembly GCA_019447015.1 of Hymenochirus boettgeri. Lineage (NCBI taxonomy): Eukaryota > Metazoa > Chordata > Amphibia > Anura > Pipidae > Hymenochirus > Hymenochirus boettgeri. The sequence continues at coordinate 12,083 of JAACNH010005567.1, forward strand.
GGGAAACAACTGCCATTATATCATTACTAACATATAATACAATTACCAAGTTTCCAGGAACAAATATCTTTAAAGATTATCACGATATAAAAAAACAGCAGAACCTTTTCACACATCATGAAAGTATTTGTGTAATTGTAATTCTATTATTATACTTTTCTCCTGTAATTAGTAGAACACAACAAGATTCCAGGAACCATACAACAGATTTTCATTGTAGGCCCATGGTGTCAAAGTTAACCAAAGATCTGGCCATGCCATTTTATTTTGTGATGTCATCACTAGAAGATGCCTTCAGTAATATGCTGATGGTGATCAAGGTGACAGTTGATCTAAAGCACAAGTGACATCGATGAGGTTGATCAAAATAAAAAGGAGCATGAAAAACAAATGTTATCTTTCTAAAATCAAGTCTAATTAGTATTTCCCAATGAGATTTAGAACAGAACAAGCAAGTTTACTCTATTACTATGGCCAGGAAGTCAATCTAGGTTAATTGTAGTAGGAATATTGAGCTACAGGAGAAAGTTTTGCTGAAAGGAGTTGGATCACATACACCAGTGTGAATGTTCTAGATGAGAAAAAGCACATAGCTTTAATTTCAATGTAGAATATTTCTTTTTTTTTTCTGCCAGATCAGAATATTACCATAAACTTCTCCAACATACTGGAACATGTATTTATGTATAGTTTATTAATAAATGCACTCAGGAGCAGTGCTATACAATAAAAAAAAATACAAAAAAAGTTGCACAAGGAGGCAAATACATAAATAGTTCAGTACATAAATATGTAAAATTAATATAATTATAGTGCTTTTGCCTTGCCGCAAGAGAAAAGATGGTCCCTGTACCATAAAGCCAGGGCTGTTTTTAGGCATAAGCCCCTTAGGCAAAGAGCAGGATGCCTATGTTAACACAGTGTTTCTCCTGGCAACTCCCTGTCAGCTTTTACTTGCTGTGTTAGAATGGTAATACTCTGCTGGACTGAAGGCTTAAAGGTAACAGGGGCGTAACTAGAGGTGAGTAGGGGAGCAACCGCAGGGGGGGGGGCAGGAGCCAAAGGGGCCCGTCTTATTTTTCTTATGGCAGATATAGCCTCCTTCCTGTGGATGAAGCATGGATAGGGGCCCCATCATTGTTTTGCTGGGGAGCCCAGTGATCCCTAGTTACGCTACTGAAAGGTAATACTCTGCTGTCAACTGAAAGTGTTAATGACAATGCTCTGGGTGAGTGCTGGTACTAAACGGTTAATGGCAATACTCTGGGAAAGCGCTGGCACTGAAAGTGTTAATACCAATACCCTTGGCATTAAGGTGGTGCCACTTAACAGACATCCACTGAAAACCTATCCCGACCTTCTGGTCGGATTTCCAGACATCCCACCCTGCTATTTTATGCTTCCAGACAGGGTGAGGAAGGGGGCATGGCAAAGTAACATAACATTTGTGACGTCACTTAGGGGTGGAGGAGGGCAAGTTAGTGGCCTATGGGGTGGGGGGCTGGGTTAAGGACATTCCAGGGGACATAGTGAGCAAAAGGGGGTGTGGCTGGGAGAGATTAGAGTCTCCTTTCAGTCGAGAGAGTCTGGGTGGTTCGCAGGAGTGTGGGTGACCACCCCAGAATGCTGGAGACTCCTGCGAGTCACGGGAGGGTTGGGATACCTGTATTTTATTAAACAGACCCGCCTGATACAGCAGCTCCTCTTACTAACTACTATAAAGAACATCCACCAGAATTGACAGTCTGTCAGAAGAATTGGATGCCCCCTGCAACCGTTTTTTTTTACCAGGGAAATAGACAATCTATGACTTTTTCTCAGCACATTTAAGGGGCATATTTATAAAGGTTTGTTAACTTTTCGCGGCCGTTTTCGCGGACATTAACGCATAAATCGTCCGAAAATGCCGTGAAAAGTTAACGAAGCGTTAACCTTTCGCGGCGATACTTACCTGTTACCGCCGCTTCTATTTATAAGCGGCGGTACTGGTTTCGCTTGGCTAGTATCGGCTGTTTTACTCGCCACCTTGAAGGTGGCAAAGTCAGCCGATACTAACCTCCCGCGGCGGGGATGGCGGCAACCCCCACCCCGCCACAAAAACGGCTGCGAAAAGTTAACGAACCTTTATAAATATGCCCCTTAGTCTACATCATTTTGGGAGGAGATGAAATTAAAGGCCACTAAAGAACAGAAAAGAGTAAAACCCACGCTGCCTGGATTTATATGGTTGGTGCGGGTTTAACTCTTACGTACCTTACAGGGCCTGTCCCATTACCAGCAGGAAAGGCACCAGATGCAAAAAGGAAATTGTACCTTTTTGAGCTATTTTTCTATGGAGGGTTATAGTTGCGGTGTGCTAGTATTCCTACCGGGCCCACACAGTGCAATAATCTTGCGGAAACCCAGAAATAAGAGCCAGTGGTATTTAATAGATCTTCTGGGCATTCTCTGTGCCCACCCCTATTAATTCACACCCACTATTAGTTAATAGAGACAGACTGGTAGCCAGAGGCAAACAGACAGACTAACTAGTTAACCAAGAGAAAGATACACCAGATATAACCAGAAAGTTATAAATAGATAGAAAGACAGAGAATACTGACAGAATAAGAGGTAGACAGGGATACACAAATTAAAGGTCATGTCCACCCCCCAAACTAAAATGTTACCAACTACTGGCCCCACAGTACAAAAAAAAAAAATCCTTACCTTACACCCCTGCTCCTTTGGTTCTCCTGTTATGCCTCTTCAAAGTTCAGGAAACTGCTGGGTAGGAGCTGTCAGTGACTCATCCGGTGTCTGTTTGTCTGCTAACCTCAGCAAGTTCTGAGGCTGAGGCCACACTGCAATGCACAGGAATCGCGCACCAAATCGCGAGCGTTGCGCGCGCGTTTTGCACGTGCGTTTTTGCCGTTTTGCGTTATGGAAACGCATGTGTTAACACACCAAAATGGTGAATGCATGTGTTACCAAAACACCGCATGCGCATCGGAAATCGCAGGAATTTTTTGCATTCCCACGATTTCCATTTTTGCAAAAATCATGGGCACAAAAAAAAAAAACGCACTAGTGTGGCCTCACCCTGAGGCATGCTCAGCTAGAGCCCTTTCCCCCCTCTTCCTCCCTCCCTCCCATCCCTCCGTGACTGGCAGTCTTCTAGCTATTAAAGGTTTTGGCACCATGCAGGGGATACCTCCCACCCCCAACCGTATATCATAACTTTAAAAGCGCTTCAATCTGTACTTACACCTCCTCGTTCTTGCACTGTTTCTACAGTGAAGGCAGCCACGGCTGTAATTGGCTGCCTCTCAGCCAATCACAGCCGCGGCTGCTGGTCCGGCCCCCTGCTTGCAGTTCCGGTGGGCAGGGGAGCCGGACTGAGAACAGCGCAGGTAGGAGTGTAAGTACAGATTAGATAAGTACAGCGCTATTAAAGTTTAGAATATAGCAGTTGGGGGTTGGAGGGGGTAGAGATGGCTGAAACTTAGTAGTTTCATTTCGTTTTAAAATTTCCCGTTTTAAAATCCCGAAGATCCGAAACCAGAACAAATTTTTTGATAATTATTGAAATACATGGCTATTTTCGATAATTTTTGAAATGTCTCCGATCGTATTTTCAATAATTTTCGAACGTTCAAGGCTATTTTTGATAATTATCGAAAGTAGCTCCGTACTGGATTCGGACGGATCTTTCGGATTTCGGAACTGAGGGGTTCCGTGTTGGATCTGGGTTTGTGTCGAACCCGGATCCCATCTCTACTACTGGTACAATTGGCATTTTTTTTATATACTGGTAGAAAACTGCCATTTTTGTTATATACTGGTAGCAAACTGGCATTTTCATTTCATGACTGGTACTAAAGGTTGCCCTCATTGACCACACTGACTGGTACATACAATTTGCCCCACACTGACTGGTACATACAAGTTGCCCCACAATGACTGGTACATACAGTTGCCCACACTGACTGGTACATACAAGTTGCCCCACACTGACTGGTACATACTAGTTGCCCCACACTGACTGGTACATACTAGTTGCCCCACACTGACTGGTACATACAAGTTGTCCCACCCTGACTGGTACATACAAGTTCCCCACATGACGGTACTACAAGTTGCCCCACAGTGACTGGTACATACAAGTTGCCCCACAGTGACTGGTACATGCAAGTTGACCACACTGACTGTTACATACTAGTTGCCCCACACTGACTGGCACAACAAAGTTGCCTCACACTGACTGGTACATAAAAGTTGCCCCACAGTGACTGGTTATACAAGTTGCCCCACACTGACTGATACAACAAGTTTCCCCACACTGATGATACATACTAGTTGCCCCACACTGACTGGTACATACAAGTTGCCCCACACTGACTGGTACATACAATGCCCAACACTGACTGGTACATACAAGTTGCCCCACACTGACTGGTACATACAGGTTGCCCACAATGACTGGTACATACAAGTTGCCTCACATGGACTGCTACACACAGTTGCTAACTCGGATTGGTAGTTTTAACTTACTATTAGGAGGGGCCGACATGAACCCGGAATGTATGGAGCGGTTTTAGATAATTTTCTAAACATCTTCGAACAGTCGAAATTCCCTGAAAATACAATCGGAGACCACTTTTGAAAAGCAAACTTTTGAGGCTATTTTAGAAAATTATTGAAATAGCCTAATGTTCGAAAATCTTCGAAAATATGACCGGAAACCCGAAATCGGCCTCCATTGTATTTTCGAGGATTTTTGAACGTTCTGCGATATTTCGAAAATTATAGAAAATAGCTCCGTACATTCAAAAATCTTTGAAAATTTGCTCCTATGTAGTTTCAGCCATCTCTACCTACTATTGCAACCGCAGAACAGTGATCACTGATGCAGAAGACTGTAGATCGTCTACTGTAGTTTCCCCCATCTCGATGCATGTTCGAGTTCCCTGGATGCAAACACAGCCCATGTGCATAGTATGCACATGCGCACATCCAGTAAAATCGAAATTGCTACGAGATGAGGGAAAGTGCCAAACCAAAGTGTGGCTTTCTTCACGGATTCGGGCACTTTGTTACAAATAGCAGGGGAAAAAATTTGGGCACTTTCCCGAAGAAAAGTGCCCGAATCTTTTAACCCCCACGTGCCCCAAATATTTTATTGTTGCGACACGACTGCATCTTCCAGTGGCACAACTACCAGAGCAGGGGGAGCAGTCGCAGGAGGCCTGGGAGCCAAGGGGCCCACAATTTTTTTATTTTTCCTATGACAAATATAGCATCCTCCCAGAAAACCACTGTGGATAGAGCAGAGAAAGGGCCCCCAGTATTGAATTGGAGGGGCCCAATGATAATTTAGTTACACCACTGATCTTCCTGCTTATCTTGGATATCCCTAACAAATAATAAGTTCTGATTGTAGGTTTTCAAGATGTGTTATGGTATTGGGCAATTAGAAGCTCTAACATAGATAAGTAAATAATGTATACAAAACTTTTACAAAACCACCAATATAATCCATACTTTGCTTTTCTGTTCACGCCACTCACTTCTGACTTAAATAGCTTTCCTGTTCTCGTTTTGTCTCAAAGATCTTTATCCATAATAATCTACAGGATTTATATCATGAAATTAGGAAAATGGAAACAAGAAAAAAAGCAGGTGAAAGATGAAAGAGGCTTCAGTCATAATTAGAATGTGTCAGAAAAATATGTGGCACCCAAGCTGAATTTATTACTTTTCTGGAGACCCCTCTGTGTTAACTAGAGATAACTGTTTCATCTTGTTCAGTATTGTGGGGTGCAAACAGTATGGAAATAACCCTCATATTGAGTTTAACCTTCCAAGGATGACATCAAGTAAATTAATATTCATTCTGAGGGTATTCACTGATTTTGTATTGTTTGTGGTATAATAAAGAAAGATTCCATCCTAACCTTTTTCTCACGTCCACAAGCAGAATATTCTTGTTTAATTTTGATTTAGCAGCAGCGTTCTATTCATAAATTATTAAAGGCAAAAAGCCTACAATTTTGTGAAGAGATTTCTAGTTTTGGGGCTGCTCATAAATAGACATGGGATCCGGGTTACAAAATCCCCTTGGTTACAAAATCCAACAGATCCGTCGGAATTCGGAAAGATCCTCCGGATTTCGGGAATTTGGAAGACATTTTCGATGATTTTCGAAGACGGGGCTATTTTGATAATTTTCGAAAATAGCCCTGTACTTTCGAAAATTATTGAAAATTTGTTCCGGTTTTGGATTTTCGGATCTTTGGGATTTTCCCAAGATCGGGAATCCGAAAACGGACAAAACTAGTGAGTTTCGGCCATCTCTACTCGTAAAGTTGGAGAATGTGCGCACCTCTGTATGTTTATTTTTAAATACGAGCAGAATTTATCATTTAAATCAATATTGATGGCAAAACAAGATCCAAATATTGTGAGTTTTTTTATGTGAACATCTAAGATATAAAATCTGTAATTCAAATACATACAAATGTATCTATTAATCACTTATATTCTAAAAGGACACTATAGTTAAAAAATGACTTTGCCTCATCTTAATCTATAATGAATACATGTAGTAGCACTTACACTGATTTGCGTGTTGCTGCATGCTTTCAATCCAGCACACATTTGTTTAGGAGCAGTACTCCCCCCTCCCTCTTTTAACCACTCCCACTTCCATCCACCTGACTTTTTTCCCCACAACCAACTGTCAAACCTACACACAGCATACAGCATTCCAACTGTCAAAACTCTGTCACCATTCCAGCTACAGTAAAACTACTCACAGAAGAAAAGTTTTGTGAGAGCAAGGAACTTGATTGACAGCTGAATATATAAAAGTTTTAGATTTGATTTCTAAATAAATAGGGGGCAGATCAACAAAAAAAAAATACAGTGGTAGTTTGGGAAGTTCTAGTTTCCAGTTATGGTTATTTAAAATAACCTATTTTTCAGTATAGATGCCCTTTAAAGGGCAGGTCCAGCCTAAAAAAAACTTTTCATAGAAATTCACACACACCCCAACCCAGGTTTTGCATTATCCCACTGCCACAGATGCCCCTAATGTGACTAACCTAGTCTGGACCCTCACTGCTTGGGTGTCACCCCCTGCTCCTGTTTTGACAAAAAAATAAATAAATAGCTGTCAGATGTAGAGCAGAGGAGGAGCGACGAGGGACCTGGTTAGGTAAGTCACTTCAGGGGCAACTTTGACATGTATGGATAATGCGAAACCTGGGTTTAGGGATGCTACGGCAAAAATGAGACTTAGGAGAAAAGCAATCTGATGAAAGAAAAGAACACATTTCTATGAAACGTTTTTTTTAGGCTGGACATGCCATATATCTGCCTATATTTATCTTGTTTCCTGGTATTGTTCTTTCCAGCCATGGGGCGAAAAATATCATACCCATACACCCCCCTTACCAATCATACTTTGGTGTTGGTCAGAGAAAAAAATGTGTCTAATAGGGCAGATTTCTTTTTTTTTCACGAAAATTGTATAGCTTTTGTATGAACATCATACTTTCCAACATTCATATAATATTGCAAAATCAAATATTGCCACAACTTGGATTGGTTCATGTATGTGCCTCATTAAAGTTTATTGGATTTTATAAGAATTTCTACTTCCCTGATAATTCCACCCATTAGAACCTAGAAACCTAATCTTTACTAAGAACAGTTCTTTAAGTAAACTAGTGGGCTAAGTATAGCCATTGCTGTCCAGATGTTAGCAAACCTACGCC
>JAACNH010005568.1:0-19840 GCA_019447015.1 Hymenochirus boettgeri
AGCAGGTGGGGGAGTCACGGTAAGGACAGGGGAGAGCGGTGGGAGTAACTGGTAATGGACAGGGAAGAGCGGTGGGAGTAACTGGTAATGAACAGGGAAAAAGCGGGGTAGGAGTAACTGGTAATGGACAGGAAAAGCGGGGGTAGGTAGGAGTAACGGTAATGGAAAGGGAAAAGCGGTAGAGTAAATGGTAATGGACAGGGAAGAGTGTTCATATATTTATATTATTTCTACTTGATGTAACACTGAAGTATTCCTTCAGCCCAGATACCCCCAATCTTAACCACTCACTTCACCTATAGTCCAGCTTGACACGCCTCACCAGGCACGGTGGCCCTCAGGACTTAGAGTGCAAGTTATCTGAGCTTTTCGCCCAACCAATCAGATGTTTACCATTTGAAAGCTATCATCTGATTGGTTGGGACAAAATTAGCACCATTTTGTAACTTATTACATCTCCTGTAAATGCTATAATGGGCGCTGATTAATGGGCCTAAAGACTATATAATGGAAATGAGACCAGGATGAAAGAGGAACTGATAGGATAATAGATGAAGTTTGAACATGACTTGCTAGGATCATCGTTGGAAATGAACACCCCTACGAAGGCCAAGAACGCCCGTTGGAGCAACCGAAGACAAACCGCCGCCGGTGGATGGCCAGAGATGATCGGACACTCTTGTCGCTGGCAAGAGTAAGGTCATCTGACTATTTTTTAGAATGTTTATAATGATGTATTAAACTGTTCTGTATTCATTACAATTTGGAGACATTTTCATTGGCCTAACTTAAGGCTCATACACACGCCTCTATGGGCACTTTTGCCCGATCTCTGGACCTTCGTGTATGAGAAGACCGAGGGGCCGTACAAAGTGCCCATACATTGCACCATTATTGAAAACGGCCGTGCATACACATCGTGCGTCACGGATCTCCACCCACGATCGCACATTGATCTGGGACAATATGGAATGAAATTAATGTCTGGTTGGATTGCAGTGTACACTGTACATAACATACAGATAAAGTCCAAACTAAGAACACAAGTGTGCTACCACGTAAATAGGTTTGGGAACCACTTACTGGTTTAAAGACAACTGACTAATTACACCTCAGATTAAAATGTTTAACTTTCCTAAACCGCGATTGATTAAAGGCCATTTTCTTCAGGCATCAAGAACACCCCTTCTTCTTACAGTGGTTAGCCCCATAGAAGTGGACAAGGAAGACATTAAGGAAAACTCCACCCTCATAAGAACATCTTTTAGAAAGAAGCCTTCTTTAAAATATGTTGATATATCATACTGTCTATGAATTCATTACTGTATGCCTGCTATGCTTCTGGATGCCTCATGGAAACTGAGAAATTTAGAAACCTGTACTGAGCCTGTACTGAGCCTGGGCATGTCAGAAGAGGCCGACAAGGATTAACATTCAGTCATTGGCTGTGAGTGTCAACTGTCAAATCCATAACTGACAGTTACTAACTGGAAGAACCCGGAAGCAGAAACAGGGAAACAGGACATTGTACAGGATTTCAGGTTAGACTTATAGATTTCACATTTCAAACTATTACCGTTTAGGGTTTTGGGGGAGATTTACCGTATGTAAGTTTTCATTTAAGGGATGGACTTGCCCTTTAAGGACAGAATGTATGGTATAATCCATTCATAGTTTAGGGGAGTCTTTTTTTTTTTTTTTTTCTTCTAGATTTGCCAGAACGCCATGCTGTTTGAATGGGACTTTTGCGTATACGGAATCTTTAAAAACCACCTAACTGATTGTATTGGTTTATTCTTTTAGATATAGAAAACCGTAATAATGTCTGTGTAATTACGAAATTTCCAGAGCACCGGGGGGGGGAGTTCAGCTGTCGGAATCACACAAGAGTCCAAATTTAGCACAGTCCAGTTACTAATGAGCCCCATTTCCACTAGGCTGTTCTTTGTAGAAATGTTGCCAAAAAGATCCCAATGTGTGTGTGTTTATATATAAATATTCAAACTGCCCTGCTGTTCACCACATTGGGGAAAGTTGATAACCGGAGGAGATGGCAGGCTGGGGGATTTTTGCCTTGCTGTTGGCATACCTAGCAGGGGCATATGCTAAAACGTAATGAGAGGTCATCAGCATATTGTCAGAATGATCACAGTGAACGTCCAATCAGATTTAGGGATATTTGTCACTTTTTTCAGTTGTTACTTCTTTCCAAATGATTTATTTGTGTTTGCATCTTCACAGCTGGGATAGTTCATACAGAGGGAGGATTTGTGGAAGGGACCAGCGAGAAGGTTGGGATTCTCTTTCCTGATTACATTGATATTTTAAAAGGATCCCTTTGCCGCTCCCCCAAAAACCTTTGAAAAAGCCGGGAAGCTATCCAGAGTGGTCAGGTAAACCTTTACGGCTTCGTTTGACATATATGGTGACCTATTTGCGTGATCTCAAGCATGTATTCCAGACCGGTGCACAATAACCAACCTATAAAGTTATCTCAAGCATGGTATGTCAGACCGCGCGTACCATAGCCAAACCTATAGCGTGATCACAAGACATGGTCTATCAGACCGGTGCACCATAACCAAACCTATAATGTGATCACAAGCATGGTATTCCAGACCGGTGAACCATAACCAAACCATAGCGTGATCACAAGCATGGTATTCCAGACCGGTGCACCCTAACAAACCTATAACGTGATCACAAGCATGGTATTCCGACCGTGCTGCACCATAACAAACCTATAACGTGATCACAAGCATGGTATTCCAGACCGGTACACCATAACCAAACCCACTGTACTATGATTGACGGCAAGTCTTATATATAAATCTCCACTTCTAAATCCATGGCAGGAAACCTAAATCAAAATAAATATATATATTATGGAGGAAACTTATTGCAAAATTAATAGATAATAATTGACCGTTCAACACCTCCAGGTACACAAAGGCTACCGACTACAAGCCACGCTGTTTGCAGGCGACCATAAGCCAGGACGCGTGTTTGGGAGCGTAGACTGTCTGTATCTGAACATCTGGGTTCACAGACTCGCAAGGAGGTGCAGAAGGGAATTAAGGGGTTGAGGGTTTGTTTTGGTATCATGGAGAGGCGCTATGTTCTTATTACCCTTATATACCCAAGTATAAACCGAGATACTAATTTTACCTGACAAAGGAGTAAACCGAATGACTCGGGTATAATCCGAATGTAGAACATGTGACCACTGCTGCAGACCTGTAATAGTTAATATGGTCCAAATATACCGTAATAATAGCAGAATCCCCTATTCCTTTGACTCCAGATGCTTGTTAACTACAACTCCAGCATGTTTGGTTGCTGAGAGTTGTAGTTTCTAAACGTCTGGAATGGAAAGGTTCAACATTAATGCTCCCTACAAATTTTAATCCACAGTGCCTTCCCCACCCGGTTCCCCAACTCACCCCTCCACTACACTGTCTTAATAGGCAAGAACAAGATACCTCCAGCCCACCTCTAAACCCCCATAGACCCCAAAGAAATATGGCGCATATGTTTCTTACCAGCTCCGCCAGTAAGATAGGAGGGCTGACAGGGGACTTAGTTGCTCCATTACCGGTTATTCGTCTGGTGAGGCCTGAGATGATGTGCGTAACTTATGTGCATGCGCCTCCGACTGCTCCGGTCTCCTTTGCGGACAGATTTTAAGGCTATTACAGTACTCGGTACACATCTTACTGCTCCGGTCTCTTCCTTTGGCTCTCCTTCTACCCTCACCTCTGAACCGGTACGAACCATGTGGACCAAGTATAAACCGAGGTGTAGATTTTTCGGCTCATTATAAAAAAAAACTTGGTTTATACTCAAGTATATATGGGATCTAGAATTTCACCTTGTATGGGGAACTTTGCATAAGGGGAACTGAGCTGCAATCTATCCAGCAGTATAAGGGGTTGTCCTTCCTGCTTACAACTGTGAGTTGTGACATCCCCGGCACCCATTCTCCACCCCCTCACCAATGGCTGAGCATGCCCACTTTACTTACTGCTGGGAGCAGAGGAGCATCCTGGACGTAAACCAACCCTCCTCCCCCCCCAGAAATCCACAATCGGTTGTTTTTAAAAGGATGATTGGTATGTAACTACACTAATCAGCTGTTTAAAAGTCCGGACCCAAACTTCCAAAAAACAGCTGAGCGCTGAAGTTGTGGGGCCCTTTTACCCTTTTTGAGCGAAACTTTGCATGCTTGTAACCTTAAATTCACAGCAGCTAGAGACATCCTCTTAGACTTGTTTAAATGGTATGAGAGATCTCTCTAGCCTATATATTACTATATATATATCCCAAATGGTAGGAATATTGGGTGCATAAGTTATTTAATTTTTAACTTTAAATAAAATGGGGATGTATTTGTTTGAATTCAGTGTCTACGAATCTTCCCGTTATGATTTGGATTTTCGGCGGAGGGTTTTTACTTGGCAGGGTCAAGGCGCCAACTTTCTAAACAACTATCTGTCAGACGGTGAAGAGATAGCTCTACGTGGCAAAGTCATTGTGGTAAACTTCAACTCCGGGTGGGACCTCTGGGATTTCTCAGCACGGGGTGACTCTAATGCTCCTGGGCAAGTTATTCTCTTTGTTGTGTTCAGGATGAAATGTTTTCATTAATTGTTTAGTGTTTGGTTCATTACATTTCTTCTTCAGATTTACCTTAATGCCAACGGCAGTGCTGTCCTCAAATAAAACCAGTGGTAAATTCTGGCCAATTAATCTGTTTAGCTTAAAGGATAGGTCACTCAAAAAGTGGCTATCTGTTTTTTGAAATAGGGTATGTCTAGCAATACACCCTATGGCGCTATAGTGAACCTATCCTTTAAAGGACATGTCCAGTCTAAATAAAAACTTTTGTTTATGTGGGTTTACCCCTGCCCCACCCAACTGTAATGTTTTTAAAAAACATTTAGAACTCTACTTACCTCTATGGTGGAGGTGAAGGGCTCCCCTGCGCATGTCCATAGAGTAACGCATGATTGGTTTTTGGACATGTCAGATTTGGACGAAGAATGGTCAGCGTTCAGTCATGGCTGCACAAAAGAACCCTCCAATATATCTGTAGATACACTGAAATGTCGGTTGGTAGGGCCGAATTATGGATGTGTGTGTACCCTTCTTATAGTCCCTTAAGCACATGGAAATAACAAACATCTGATTCCTGGATCATTGAGCATGTTGAGATCACTGAGCTATTCAAGGGCAGTAACTTCTGGGCTCTCTTTACTGCGTGTAGCTTAGGAATTGCATAGAAAGACAAGAGGAGGTATAAAGGCAAATTTTAGTATTCCTGCAAAATCTTGCAACCGTCCCCTTCTGGTCAATGGAGATCTTTTGTGTAACAGGGATTTTAACTATTAACTCTGATTAGGTAACTACGGACTCTGGATCAGCACATGGCCATCTCCTGGGTAAAGAGGAACATTGCTGCGTTTGGTGGGAGAACCGAACAATATCACCCTTTTTGGAGAGTCTGCTGGGGGCGCTGGTGTCTCTTTACAGGTAATGACCAGGTTCATTTCTTCACATTTATAATGAATGGACAGGAATCATTTACACCAAATGTTTAAATGGTAGTTATGTTTGTGTACACTGCATTTATTTTTACGTCCTTTGTCCTGCTTTCTGGACATGGTCAAGGTAAGTAATGCAGAGGTTAAGTAATGTGATGGGTATTTGGTATGCAATGTGATGGGTATTGTTATGCACGTTATTGGGTATGGGTTAGCAACGTGATTGGGTATTGGGTTATGCACTGTGATTGGGTATTGGAGTTATGCAACATGATTGGGTAGTCTGTCTATTGTCACTTTTAATTAATCTTTCTTTGCAATTTTTGTTTTGCAGACCTTGATCCTTACAATGTTGGGCTGATCAATAGAGCTATCAGTCAGAGAGGAGTAGGAATGTGCCCATGGGCGATTCAACGGGATCCTCTCACCTTGCTAAAGCTGGTAACTACATTGGCCACATTACTCGGTAGACCTGGTTTAAAACGTGGTGGGGAGCATAGAGACCAATGGGTTTGCAGTATCAGAGAGAGAGCTAGTTTGGATTCGGGGGCATGTATACATAATAAACATGTTTACAGTAACCTACAGTATAAATGTACCTATCCTCGGACTGAGATGCAAGGTTTGGGGATATAAACCAAATCAACAAATGTAAGTTAGCTTTTAGTCAGTGGATGCAATTAGAATAAAGAATATATGTGATTGGTTGCTGTAAGTTACTGTCTTGTTCTCCCCATCACACAATTTGTTTTAACTTCAGTTATGACACCTTAAAGGTAAGTTCACTTTGAAATCCTAAGATGTTTCATATGAAAATTTGGATTATAGGAAAAAAAAAAAACATTAAGAACAAAAAGACAACATTACAGCACAGACATGGATCCTTTATCCAAGTTATGGCATTATAGGAAAGTTGCCCTTTATGAAACCCAACATCCTGTTCTCTATATTACAGTTGGCAACTAATGTTGGGTGTCCAGTGAACGATACTGCAAAATCTAGCAAAATGCTTGAAGAACACAGATCCTTCTGCTCTTACCTGGCCTACCATCTGCAGTTGACAATTGAAATGTGAGTGCATCTCTGGGAGATCTGTCTGTTTGTTTAGATATGATAAAGAGGACACAGTCAGAACCACTGATGGCAATTAGAACTCTGCTTGGTTGTTTACATATGATGATTCTCTTGGGCCACCTAGTAAGTGTCCTACCATATCTTGGTTACTTTTAGTCCCCCGTAGTGGTGGGGAGGAACATTGTTGAAGTAGGTATAGACCATGGTTTCTGAGCCCTCTCTCTCTCTGTAGACCCTTTAGTTCATTACTTGGCATACTCTCCGTCATTGATGGAGATTTCATCAGATGAGTACGAGGAACTTATTTGCCAATGCTGCCGGGGTCGATTATTGTGGCAGGAGTTAACAACATGGATGGACATATTTTCGTGGCTTGGATGTACCACAAATAAACCAGCCGCTCCAGAAGATTTCGTCGTAGGTTTTTCTTACTTTTCTTTATCTACGGTATTAAAGCCTTTTTTTTTTTCTTTAGTGCGGATGTTTCAAAGTAAATGCTGATTCAATAAGAGGGGTTCTTAATCTGCAGCACCCAACCAATCGGACAATCAGATCTGATCAAAAGTTTCTAACTGCAGTGGACTAGTAATGCATGGAGGGTTCCCATAGAGGGATTTTTCATCGCTGACGACCGTTCGCCAAGTAAAGTGGTCGTCTTGAACGAATCACTGGTCGGTTGCAGCAAGAAATTTGTCGCAACCGTTCGGTCCATAGGAAACCGCATAATCAGCAGTGATTTACCGATTGTCCAATCAGTCACCACCGCTGTAGAAATCACACCAAAATTTTGTGGTCCAACCGACCAATACAATAAAATAATTGGTTGGGCTAAAGATCTGCTTGTGTGTATCTAGCATTTGATCTGATTGGTTGAGGAAAATTAACGCTCCGCAAAATTATACGTAATGAATTAGCCCCTAAGAGACTCTATAAAGATTGCCATAGTAAATGGAGGAAAATTGTTGATGAGAGACATCGGATTGTCATCCTCTGTTTTCAGGGACATGTGCGTAAATTGGTAGAGGGATTGACACTCGCTAAAGGGTCAGCAGGTTAGAAATCGCGCGTTTGACCTTTACACCACGTGGGGGGGAGAAAATCCCAGTCAGAGGAAACTAGGACAGGAAGAGAGGAGGTGTAGAGGAAACTAGGACAGGAAGAGAGGAGGTATAGAGGAAACTAGGACAGGAAGAGAGGAGGTGTAGAGGAAACTAGGACAGGAAGAGAGGAGGTGTAGAGGAAACTAGGACAGGAAGAGAGGAGGTGTAGAGGAAACTAGGACCGGAAGAGAGGAGGTATAGAGGAAACTAGGACAGGAAGAGAGGAGGTGTAGAGGAAACTAGGACAGGAAGAGAGGAGGTATAGAGGAAACTAGGACAGGAAGTTAAGAAGCACCTAGAACTAATATATATATATTTTTTAAAAATAGACAACATGAAGTTGAAAGACCACTTGTAGTAACTTCTACAGCAAGACAAAAAGTTAGTGACGTAGAATACAAAAACAGCAGGTCACTAAAGACTATAGAACAGGAAGAGCAATATCATAGCAATATTCCAACAGTGACCTGTGCATTTATTTACGTACATTGGACACAGCGCGATCACCAATTAAAAGCCAGAAATTCACAGCAGCGATTCCCAAAATAAGCAGATAGGAGAAAAGTCCCATATATTTCACCCTAGAGGAAGCAGAAATATTTTAGGCAGGTTTAGAAAATCAGGAACTAGTAAAAGAAGTGGAGGCCACACACTCACCCAACTGCAAAGGCACAGGAGGCCCCCGTAAGGAGCAGCCAGAACCACCATGAGAATGAGAAAGGCCTGCAGATGAGAAAATAAGAAATTCACCTTCTAAACCTCCAAGGAAAACTAGAAAAACGAAAAACGAGAGGAAACAACATGGCAGCTCCCAAGCAAGAGAAATAACCTTAATAATATAATTAAATCCCGGGGATTAAACAAATTAAGCAAATACAAATAATAAGAACCCCCTTGTTGTTGTAAATGTAATTATGGCAATCCATATTCTTAAAACTTACTTCCTGTTTCCCATGGTTCTCTATGGCTAGTGAGGGTGTAAAGTTATTATTGGCTAGACTGGTATGTGTTACCGTAAGCAAGATAATCTGAAAACGGGAGAAGCAGCACCAACAACTGAATTCATTTTTAGAGATGACTTTTTATGTTAACAATATAGTTAAGAAAGTTTCGAAAAGAAAAATGTATTACGTAACTTGGATTACCTCGAAATCTTTTAATACATAAATCATTGCATTTACTGCCCCTCCTGAAGCTCAGTGAGTTTAGACATGCTCAGTGCTTCATGCAGGAAGAGTGAGTCATTCTCCATTCAGAGAGGGTCAAAGCTTTACTAAGGTATAGTAACTTCAGTCAGACAGCCCTTATCATACACAGTGAACACTCACCTGCTCTGCTGACGCTTGTGGAATCGGAGGTAGGAGAGGAAGGCTAGGAGCATGAAGAAGATGAGCACCGACTCCAGCAGGATCAGGCGAGACTGTGTGATTAGACTGTTCTCTGGGACAAGAGTAAAGGGATTAATCACTTACCCCAGAGGATATAGACCCCGGAAAAAAGGAAAAGTAAGAGACTTTAACAAGGTGGTAGATTTTGTTACTCACCCCCTTTAATTACAGAAGAGCTGCCATAGCAAATTATAAATATGTTCAGGCTAAAAATGAAACTGATTGGTTGTGTGAATGCTAAGCAGATGGCCATACCAGTCTTATTTCGTCCAATAGGATTTTCTGGTTATCATCCATTTGGGTTGCACAGTTTCAGGAACTAGGTCGCGGTTCCATATGTGAACTTACCAAACAAAAGTAACAATCCAGCTGCCAAACCAGCGCGGGCAGAGAATCCTAGTTCCACCACAATCTGATAGGCTAAAGGGACACAGAAAGCTCCTGACAGGGCAGGAAGGAACCGCAGAGACCAGACAGGGATGTTACTACTGTACTCTGCATAGAGAGGGGACAGAACAACAGATTATACATAACCCATACTGTGCCAAACGAGGGAGGTTTACATGAACCCATAATGCTTTGCACATTCTAGCCTTAAACTTTACAAAATACTTTCCCATAGTTCCATATGTAATGACCCAGGCTGGATTCCCAAAAGGCCATGGCCTATGGCTTCAGGATCTATAGGGGGCGGCATGTCTGAAGGCCTCGTTGTTTTACTAAAACATGAGTTGATTTCTGCAGTAATAGCAGAGAGACAATATTTCTATTAAATGTATCTCCTAAATATGGGCATCCAGAGAAGAAATACCAGGGGTACAACAACTGGTAAAGACTGAACCTGCCATGGGATCAAAAGGGAATCAAAAGTAATTAATCTACCAACTGGTTACACTGTCACCTCCTAATGTAGGGAGAAGAAAACAGTGAATGGACCTGCCTTGTATCTCACTGATAGTAACTAATCTACCAACTGGTTAAACTGTCACCTCCTAATGTAGGGAGAAAGAAACAGTGAATGGACCTGCCTTGTATCTCACTGATAGTAACTAATCGGAGTAACTGGTAATGAACAGGGAAAAGCGGTGGGAGTAACTGGTAATGGACAGGGAAGAGCGGTGGGAGTAACTGGTAATGGACAGGGAAGAGCGGTGGGAGTAACTGGTAATGAACAGGGAAAAGCGGTAGGAGTAACTGGTAATGGACAGGGAAAAGCGGTAGGAGTAACTGGTAATGGACAGGGAAAAGCGGTAGGAGTAACTGGTAATGGACAGGGAAGAGTGTTCATATTATTTATATTATTTCTACTTGATGTAACACTGAAGTATTCCTTCAGCCCAGATACCCCAATCTTAACCACTCACTTCACCTATAGTCCAGCTTGACACGCCTCACCAGGCACGGTGGCCCTCAGGACTTAGAGTGCAAGTTATCTGAGCTTTTGCCCCAACCAATCAGATGTTTACCATTTGAAAGCTATCATCTGATTGGTTGGGACAAAATTAGCACCATTTTGTAACTTTTATTACATCTCCCTGTAAATGCTATAATGGGCGCTGATTAATGGGCCTAAAGACTATATAATGGAAATGAGACCAGGATGAAAGAGAGGAACTGATAGGATAATAGATGAAGTTTGAACATGACTTGCTAGGATCATCGTTGGAAATGAACACCCCTACGAAGGCCAGAGAACGCCCGTCTGGAGCAACCGAAGACAAACCGCCGCCGGTGATGGCCAGAGATGATCGGACACTCTTGTCGCTGGCACAGAGTAAGGTCATCTGACTATTTTTTAGAATGTTTATAATGATGTATTAAACTGTTCTGTAATTCATTACAAATTTGGAGACATTTTCATTGGCCTAACTTAAGGCTCATACACACGCCTCTATGGGCACTTTTGCCCGATCTCTGGGAAGACCCGAGGGGCCGTACAAAGTGCCCATACATTGCACCATTATTGAAAACGGCCGTGCATACACATCGTGCGTCACGGATCTCCACCCACGATCGCACATTGATCTGGGACAATATGGAATGAAATATAATGTCTGGTTGGATTGCAGTGTACACTGTACATAACATACAGATAAAGTCCAAACTAAGAACACAAGTGTGCTACCACGTAAATAGGTTTGGGAACCACTTACTGGTTTAAAGGACAACTGACTAATTACACCTCAGATTAAAATGTTATAACTTTCCTAAACCGCGATTGATTAAAGGCCATTTTCTTTCAGGCATCAAGAACACCCCTTCTTCTTACAGTGGTTAGCCCCATAGAAGTGGACAAGGAAGACATTAAAGGACAACTCCACCCTCATAAGAACATCTTTTAGAAAGAATGGCTTCTTTAAAATATGTTGATATATCATAGTTTGTCCTATGAATTCATTACTGTATGCCTGCTATGCTTCTGGATGCCTCATGGAAACTGAGAAATTTAGAAACCTGTACTGAGCCTGTACTGAGCCTGGGCATGCTCAGAAGAGGCCGACAAGGGATTAACATTCAGTCATTGGCTGTGATGTCAACTGTCAAATCCATAACTGACAGTTACTAACTGGAAGAACCAGGAAGCAGAAACAGGGGAAACAGGACATTGTACAGGATTTCAGGTTAGACTTATAGATTTCACATTTCAAACTATTACCGTTTAGGGTTTTGGGGGGGAGATTTACCTGTATGTAAGTTTTCATTTAAGGGATGGACTTGCCCTTTAAGGACAGAAATGTATGGTATAATCCATTCATAGTTTAGGGGAGTCTTTTTTTTTTTTTTTTTTCTTCTAGATTTGCCAGAACGCCATGCTGTTTGAATGGGACTTTTGCCTGTATACAGGAATCTTTAAAACCACCTAACTGATTTGTATTGGTTTATTCTTTTAGATATAGAAAACCGTAATAATGTCTGTGTAATTACGAAATTTCCAGAGCACCGGGGGAGGGGAGTTCAGCTGTCGGAATTCACACAAGAGTCCAAATTTAGCACAGTCCAGTTACTAATGAGCCCCCATTATCACTAGGCTGTTCATTTGTAGAAATGTTGCCAAAAAGAATCCCAATGTGTGTGTGTTTATATATAAATATATCAAACTGCCCTGCTGTTCACCACATTGGGGAAAGGTTGATAACCGGAGGAGATGGCAGGCTGGGGAATTTTTGCCTTGCTGTTGGCATACCTAGCAGGGGCATATGCTAAAACGGTAATGAGAGGTCATCAGCATATTGTCAGAATGATCACAGTGAACGTCCAATCAGATTTAGGGATATTTGTCACTTTTTCAGTTTGTTACTTCTTTCCAAATGATGTTATTTTGTGTTTGCATCTTCACAGCTGGGGATAGTTCATACAGAGGGAGGATTTGTGGAAGGGACCAGCGAGAAGGTTGGGATTCTCTTTCCTGATTACATTGATATTTTTAAAGGGATCCCCTTTGCCGCTCCTCCAAAAACCTTTGAAAAAGCCGGGAAGCATCCAGGATGGTCAGGTAAACCTTTACGGCTTCGTTTGACATATATGGTGACCTATAGCGTGATCTCAAGCATGGTATTCCAGACCGGTGCACAATAACCAAACCTATAAAGTTATCTCAAGCATGGTATGTCAGACCGGTGCACCATAGCCAAACCTATAGCGTGATCACAAGCATGGTATATCAGACCAGTGCACCATAACCAAACCTATAATGTAATCACAAGCATGGTATTCCAGACCGGTGCACCATAGCCAAACCTATAGCGTGATCACAAGCATGGTATTCCAGACCGGTGAACCATAACCAAACCTATAGCGTGATCACAAGCATGGTATTCCAGACCGGTGCACCATAACTAAAACTATAGCGTGATCACAAGCATGGTATTCCAGACCGGTGCACCATAACCAAACCTATAACGTGATCACAAGCATGGTATGTCAGACCAGTGCACCATAACCAAACCCACTGTACTATGATTGACGGCAAGTGCTTATTATATAAATCTCCACTTCTAAATCCATGGCAGGAAACCTAAATCACAAAATAAATATATATATTATGGGGAAACCTTTATTGCAAACTTAATAGATAATAATTGACCTGTTTCTCAACACCTCCAGGTACACTAAAGGCTACAGACTACAAGCCACGCTGTTTGCAGGCGACCATAAGCCAGGACGCTGTGTTTGGGAGCGTAGACTGTCTGTATCTGAACATCTGGGTTCCACAGACTCGCAAGGAAGGTCAGAAGGGGAATTAAGGGGTTGAGGGTTTGTTTTGGTATCATGGAGAGGCGCTATGTTCTTATTTACCCTTATATACCCAAGTATAAACCGAGATACTAATTTTACCTGACAAAGGAGTAAAACCGAATGACTCGGGTATAATCCGAAGGTAGAACATGTGACCACTGCTGCAGACCTGTAATTAGTTAATATGGTCCAAATATACCGTAATAATAGCAGAATCCCCTATTCCTTGGTACTCCAGATGCTTGTTAACTACAACTCCCAGCATGCTTTGGTTGCTGAGAGTTGTAGTTTCTAAACGTCTGGAATGGAAAGGTTCAACATTAATGCTCCCTACAATATTTTATCCACAGTGCCTTCCCCCACCCGGTTCCCCAACTCACCCCTCCACTACACTGTCTTAATAGGCCAAGAACAAGATACCTCCAGCCCACCTCTAAACCCCCCATAGACCCCCAAAGAAATATGGCTGCATATGTTTCTTACCAGCTCCGCCAGTATGGGAGGGCTGACAGGGGACTTAGTTGCTCCATTACCGGTATTCGTCTGGTGAGGCCTGAGATGATGTGCGTAACTTATGTGCATGCGCCTCCTGACTGCTCCGGTCTCCTTTGCGGACAGATTTTAAGGCTATTACAGTACTCGGTACACATCTACTGCTCCGGTCTCCTTCCTTTTGGCTCTCCTTCTACCTCCTACCTCTGAACCGGTACGAACCAATGTGACCCAAGTATAAACCGAGGTTAGATTTTTCGGCTCATTTAAAAAAAAAAACTTGGTTTATACTCAAGTATATATGGCATCTAGAATTTCACCTTGTATGGGGAACTTTTGGCATAAAGGGGAACTGTAGCTGCAATCTATCCAGCAGTATAAGGGGTTGTCCTTCCTGCTTACACTGTGAGTTGTGACATCCCCGGCACCCATTTCTCCACCCCCTCACCAATGGCTTGAGCATGCCCACTTTTATCTTACTGCTGGGAGCAGAGGAGCAATCCTGGACGTAAAACCAACCCTCCTCCCCTCCCCAGAAATCCACAATCGGTTGTTTTTAAAAAGATGATTGCATGTATGTAACATACACATAATCAGCTGTTTAAAAGTCCGGACCCAAACTTCCAAAAAACAGCTGAGCGCTGAAGTTGTGGCGGGCCCTTTTACCCTTTTTGAGCGAAACTTTGCATGCTTGTAACCTTAAATTCACAGCAGCTAGAGACATCATCTTAGACTTGTTTAAATGGTATGAGAGATCTCTCTAGCCCTATATATTACTATATATATATATCCCAAATGGTAGAATATTGGGTGCATAAGTTATTTATATTTTTAACTTTTAAATAAAATGGGGATGTTATTTGTTTGAATTCAGTGTCTACGAATCTTCCCGTTATGATTTGGATTTTCGGCGGAGGGTTTTTACTTGGCAGTGGTCAAGGCGCCAACTTTCTAAACAACTATCTGTACGACGGTGAAGAGATAGCCCTACGTGGCAAAGTCATTGTGGTAACCTTCAACTACCGGGTGGGACCTCTGGGATTTCTTAGCACGGGTGACTCTAATGCTCCTGGTAAGTTTATCTCCTTTTGTTGTTTCAGGATGAAAATGTTTTCATGTGTAATTGTTTAGTGTTTGAGTTCATTACATTTCTTCTTCAGATTTACCTTAATGCCAACGGCAGTGCTGTCCTCAAATAAAACCAGTGGTACATTTCTGGCCAATTAATCTGTTTAGCTTAAAGGATAGGTTCACTCAAAAAGTGAGCCTATCTGTTTTTGAATTAAAGGGTATGTCTAGCAATACACCCTATAGGCGCTATAGTGAACCTATCCTTTAAAGGACATGTCCAGTCTAAATAAAAACTTTTGTTTATGTGGGTTACCCCTGCCCACCCCCAACTGTAATGTTTCTTAAAAAACATTTAGAACTCTACTTACCTCTATGGTGGAGGTGAAGGGCTCCCCTGCGCATGTCCATAGAGTAACGCATGATTGGTTTTTGGACATGTCAGATTTGGACGAATGAATGGTCAGCGTTCAGTCATGGCTGCACAAAAGAACCCTCCAATATATCTGTAGATACACTGAAATGTCGGTTGGTAGGGCCGAATTATTGGATGGTGTGTACCCTTCTTTATAGTCCCTTAAGCACATGGAAATAACAAACTATCTGATTCCTGGATGCATTGAGCATGTCTGAGATCACTGAGCTATTCAAGGGGCAGTAACTTCTGGGCTCTCTTTACTGCGTGTAGCTTTAGGAATTGCATAGAAAGACAAGGAGTAGGTAAAGGCAAATTTTAGTATTCCTGCAAAATCTTGCAACCGTCCCCTTTCTGGTCAATGGAGATCTTTTGTGTAACAGGGATTTTAACTATTAACTCCTGATTAGGTAACTACGGACTCTGGGATCAGCACATGGCCATCTCCTGGGTAAAGAGGAACATTGCTGCGTTTGGTGGAGACCCGAACAATATCACCCTTTTTGGAGAGTCTGCTGGGGGCGCTGGTGTCTCTTTACAGGTACTGACCAGGTTCATTTCTTCACATTTATAATGAATGGACAGGAATCATTTACACCAAATGTTTATAATGGTAGTTATGTTTGTGTACACTGCATTTATTTTTACGTCCTTTGTCCTGCTTTCTGGACATGGTCAAGGTAAGTAATGCAGAGGTTAATGTAATGTGATTGGGTATGTGATTGGGTATTGTTATGCAACGTGATTGGGTATTGGGTTATGCAACGTGATTGGGTATTGGGTTATGCACTGTGATTGGGTATTGAGTTATGCAACATGATTGGGTAGTCTGTCTATTGTCACCTTTTAATTCATCTTGTCTTTGCATTTTTTGTTTTGCAGACCTTGACTCCTTACAATGTTGGGCTGATCAATAGAGCTATCAGTCAGAGCGGAGTAGGAATGTGCCCATGGGCGATTCAGCGGGATCCTCTCACCTTTGCTAAAGCGGTAACTACATTGGACACATTACTCGGTAGACCTGGTTTAAAACGTGGTGGAGCATAGAGACCAATGGGGTTTGCAGTATCAGAGAGAGAGCTAGTTTGGATTCGGGGGCATGTATACATAATAAGACATGTTTTACAGTAACCTACAGTATAAATGTACCCTATCCTCAGGCCTGAGATGCAAGGTTTGGGAATATAACCAAATCAACAAATGATAAGTTAGCTTTTAGTCATGTGATGCAATTAGAATAAAGAATATATGTGATTGGTTGCTGTAAGTTACTGTCTTTTCTCCCCATTTCCACCCATTTGTTTTAACTTCAGTCTAATGACACCTTAAAGGTAAGTTCACTTTGAAATCCTAAAGATGTTTCATATGAAAATTTGGATTATTAGGAAAAAAAAAAAAACATTAAGAACAAAAAAGACAACATTACAGCACAGACATGGATCCTTTATCCAAGTTCTATGGCATTATAGGAAAGTTGCCCTTTATGAAACCCAACATCCTGTTTCTCTATATTACAGTTGGCAACTAATGTTGGGTGTCCAGTGAACGATACTGCAAATCTAGCAAACTGCTTGAAGAACACAGATCCTTCTGCTCTTACCATGGCCTACCATCTGCAGTTGACCAATCTGAAATGTGAGTGCATCTCTGGGAGATCTGTCTGTTTGTTTTAGATGATAAAGATGACACAGTCAGAACCACTTGATGGCAATTAGAACTCTGCTTGGTTTGTTTACATATGATGATTGGCTCTTGGGCCACCTCAGTAAGTGTCCTACCATATCTTGGTTACTTTTAGTCCCCCCGTAGTGGTAGGGAGGAACATTGTTGAAGTAGGTATAGACACTACACCTATGGTTTCTGAGCCCTCTCTCTCTCTGTAGACCCTTTAGTTCATTACTTGGCATACTCTCCAGTCATTGATGGAGATTTCATCCCAGATGAGCCGAGGAACTTATTTGCCAATGCTGCCGGGGTCGATTATATGGCAGGAGTTAACAACATGGATGGACATATTTTCGCTGGCTTGGATGTACCACAAATAAACCAGCCGCTCCAGAAGATTTCTGCGTAGGTTTTTCTTACTTTTCCTTATTGATACAGGTATTAAAGCCTTTTTTTTTCTTTAGTGCGGAATGTTTCAAAGTAAATGCTGTATTCAATAAGAGGGGTTCTTAATCTGCAGCAGCCAACCAATCGGACAATCAGATCTGATCAAAAGTTTTCTAACTGCAGTGGACTAGTAATGCATGGAGGGTTCCCATAGAGGGATTTTTCATCGCTGACCGACCGTTCGCCACTAGCAAGTGGTCGGCCTGAACGAATCACTGTCGGTTGCAGCAAGAAATTTGTCGCAACCGTTCGGTCCATAGGAAACCGCATAATCAGCAGTGATTTACCGACCTGTCCAATCAGTCACCACCGCTGTAGAAATCACCACAAATTTTGTGGTCCAACCGACCAATACAATAAAATATAAGTTGGTTGGGCTAAAAGATCTGCTTGTGTGTATCTAGCATTAGATCTGATTGGTTGAGGAAAATTAACTGCTCCGGCAAAATTATACGTAATGAATTAGCCCCTAAGAGACTCTATAAAGATCTGCCATAGTAAATGGAGGAACATTTGTGATGAGAGACATCGGATTGTCATCCTCTGTTTTCAGGGACACTGTGCGTAAATTGGTAGAGGGATTGACACTCGCTAAAGGCTCAGCAGGATTAGAAATCGCGTTTGACCTTTACACCAGTGGGTGGGGAGAAAATCCCAGTCAAGAGGACATGAAGAAAACCGTAATTGAACTGGAAACCGATTATATCTTCCTGGCAGCCACTCAGGAGGCCTTAGCCTACCATTTCCAGAACGCCAAGTAAGTGGACACGATTCTCCAAATACACATATAATATGCAAGTGTGAACGTTTATAGGGGTGAGGAAAAGAGGATTATATCCTTATATAGGAAAACTGCCTATAGAATCGCCTCCCAAAAAATAATACACCCAAATACAGAATGTTTTGGTGGTGGCGCTCCCAAGAAACCTGAACACCAGGGGGCAGTGGTATGCAAAAAGGTTAGTATACAGCAGAAAGAAACAGGTAGTATTTAAATGCATCCAATCAGGAAAGGGGTGATATCTGTGTTTAGTGGGGGGTTGAGTGTTTCCACTTTATAGCACGACCTATATTCTAATAATTCTAATTATGTTTGTGATGTCAGGGGTGCTAAGACTTACAGCTACGTGTTCAGTCACCCAACCCGCATGCCAGTGTTTCCAAACTGGGTGGGAGCCGACCATGCGGACGATTTGCAGTACATGTTTGGAAAACCCTTTTCCACGCCGTTGGCTTACAGACCCAGAGACCGAGATGTTGCCCAGTTTATGATCGCTTATTGGACCAACTTTGCTGCAACCGGGTATGAAATAAATCTGATGTTTTAAATGTTCGGGAATCTACAGAGAGCCACAAGTACTACAGTGTGTGCAGGGGGATTTCATTTCCTTTTTAGGGCCTTATGGGTAAATTCTGTTCTAGACGAACTTAACACCAGATACTTGCTGGCATTCAATGACTCACACAAATTTAAAAGGCAACTGTATTGTCTGAGCTCTCACCTTAATCTTGGATTGATTAAATGGGAAAAAACACTTATTGCAGAATGTGTCTTCCTATTGGTTGGTCCCTGGGCCACAAGGGGGGTGGAGTAACAATAGTACATTTGTCCTTTAATGGCTTGTGACTGCAACCCACACAGCCGGCACTGCGGTTAATTTTCACTTCTAGGTTAGTCATTGTCACTGGACTGTACTCACCCGATATGAATTTACAGGAGGATTAGTTTTGTTAATATAGCAGTACAATGGTAATAGGAGCTGTAGTACATTTAAATAGTTCCAAGACCTAGCGCTTCTTCCCATTGGATAGATCCCAGACTGTGGTGGGGGTGGAGCTTAGACAATACAGTTGTCCAGTAACACCTCTTACCAAGTCTTTATCTTACAGAGACCCTAAAGCTGGGTACACACCATCCAATAATTCTGCCCGACCAACCAACATTTCATCATTTGTCGGAAGTGACCAACGTCCAACCATTTGTTCGTCTGAATTAGACAAATGAATGATTGGACCTGTCGGAAAACCAAGACAGATCATGCTGTCCTCTGTGGACTGCACACTTGGTCGTGGCAAACTGTCGAAGTGGGTACTTTTTCCACGACTGGCGGTCCTTTGTCCTGGCTGACCAGTCAGAAGAGACAAATGGTCGGTCGGGATGAAGGATTGGAAGGTGTGTACCCAGCTTAGTACATAATTAATTATCCTTAATGAGCTCATACATTGCAGCTTACCTGCCAAAGTGTTCTGGAAAACCATCCAGACCTATCACTCTACAACAGATATTGCAGCCAATTCGACATGCTGGATTGAACAGGAAATGGCTGCAACGTTTAACTTGCGTATCGCTAGCACCTCCTTATCTTACAGAGCCCTTTATAGGGTGTTAACCCCTCTACTTATCTTACAGAG
>JAACNH010005569.1:0-19839 GCA_019447015.1 Hymenochirus boettgeri
GGTGCACTGATCACTGTCCCTCTCCCTTTATGAAGGTGCAGTGATCACTGACCCTCTCCCTATATGAAGGTACAATGATCACTGTCCCTCTCCCTATATGCAGGTACAGTGATCACTGTCCCTCTCCCTATATGCAGGTACACTGATCACTGTCCCTATCCCTATATATGCAGGTACACTGATCACTGTCCCACTCCCTATATGCAGGTACACTGATCACTGTCCCTCTCCCTATATGCAGGTGCACTGATCACTGTCCCTCTCCCTATATGAAGGTGCAGTGATCACTGACCCTCTCCCTATATGCAGGTACACTGATCTCTGTCCCTCTCCCTATATGCAGGTGCAGTGATCACTGTCCCTCTCCCTATATGCAGGTACACTGATCACTGTCCCTCTCCCTATATGAAGGTGCAGTGATCACTCCTTTTAGACATTTATTCAATATAATACTCGCTCCCCTCCCCCAGCCCCTATAATAGATTTTCCAGAGACTCCCCCGATCTTTATACCTTCCCTCTTTCCTCCGGCATTCTGCTGCCTGCCCTCTGCTTGCATGAAACTGCAAGCAGGGGGCCGGACCCGGCAGCCACGTCATGATTGGCTGAGAGGCAGCCAATCACGGATGCGCTCCCGGTTGCACAGAATGCCAGGGAGAGAGGGAAGGTAATAGAGATTAGGAGAGTCTCTGGAAAAATCTATTATAGCGTTGGGCTGGGGGGGGAGAGCTATTACATATCTAAGAGTTTTTACACTAGGGGGAGGAGAGCAAAATGGAGGGTGAGGGAGGGAGAGGGGGGCAGGAGGGCTGCTCTGAGCAAGCAAAAACCTCTGAGAGGCGTAAACAATTTCCCTCCCTGCAGTGACTCCTGGTGGCCAGTTTTTTTGACTTGGGGGGACATTACAGGAGAACCATTTGGAGCAGGTGATGTAGGTAAGGTTTTTATTATATTGTACAGTGGGGCCAGTAGTAGGGAAATATTTAGTTTGGGGGGGGTACATGCCCTTTTAAGAATCCTCTAAATGGTTATAGCACTAATACACCAAGTTATAGCTGCAGTTAGTGTAAACCAGAATGTTCTATAATGTGTGACAGGAGATGCAGGATCTTTCATCGGATCAAACCATCTGTTGAAATAAAAAGATCCTAAGCCAGCCATAAATTGCTGTAAATATCTCTACATTTTCCTGTTTAGAAGACATTCTGCAGACTGCAGTATAACCCAGTTTATGAGGGTGTTAAAATACAGCGCTCAGCAAATATCAGCAAATACTGCGTAACTGGGTACTTGCCTACACCACAAGACCTGGCCGGATTTTATGGGTTTTTCAGGATTTTTTCAGACTTTCAGATTTTTAATATTTTAGAAACATTTTTTTAGGTTGAATATTTTGTGGTTACATATTTACACGAACCGAAAACACTCATTTTTAATGTCTTGATTTTGAAGTGTAGAATAAAGGAAGGTTCATGATCATAATGTAGGCAGGTTAAGCATTTCTTACACTTGTACTAAAATAGTTGCTACTTCTAGGTACACTGTTACAAAAGAGTAGTGCCAATTGTGTAGTTTAGAGAAACCTGCAGTATTCTAAGGGAAAACCTTAGCCTACCAGTTGGCTTAACCTTCATGGATGTTTAGTCCTTAAAATCCCCCCCATCCTCTTAAAAGTACCCAGGGTGAGAACCTAAACCCTTAAGTCCTCAGTCTTGGTTCACCTACACTTTCCCTCATTGTCCATCTAACTGTCCACATGACTGTCAAGTACAATGGGAAGACTAAACTAGACTGGGCGTCCAGGGAAAGTTTGGTAAGTCAATCTGGAAGAGAGGACTGTACCCAAAATGAGGACTTAACTGTTTAGGTCCTTTTATGGACAGAAGAGGAGGGGACAAGGACAGTAAATATATTAGTCCCTTAAGGGCTGGTCTCCCTAGTGCCGATAGTGCAGGAGAAACACATAACAGTGCATGTCAATTTGGATGGCCACATTGCATGCACTGCTCTGCATTCCAATTTGGGAGCCATGCGATCAACAATTTTTTGCACATAGCATGCACTCGGAAAGCAACATTGCAAGTTGCTTTTTACATGCGTTACTTTTTTATTTAATGTGGCCTTAGCCTATAGAAGGATTATTGCCCTGCTCCCTAGTGAGTACTAAATTGGTCAGCCTTAGCACCAGTAGTTACTTACAGGGAGTGCCTAGATAATTAACTGAGCATGTGAAACTATGGACCTTGGTCCAAAGACCACTCTGGAGAAGCAAAACCTGTAGAATTAAACAGAACAAATCCTCTAAAATGTTCCTTAAGCTGGGTACACACACATACAATAATTCGGCCCGACATTTCAGTGTTTGAATCGGTCGGGCCAAATTATTGTATGGGGGCTCCAACCAATCGCCGTCCATTCCTTCGGGTCGGAAAACCTGACCGATCGTTTATAGACCGAACGGTTCGGTCAGGAGGAAGAATTGTAACTTGTGCACCAGGCTTTATATTAGAGTTGAAAGACCAAGCTATCTACTAATTTGCAATTAAAGAATTCCTGCCAGGTGATTTTTATTTCAGCTCTAGCTCCCATTTAATCATACAGTTTATCAATTGAAAGTGTTGCCTTTTCATATTAAACAGGAAAAAAAATCCCCTCATTTCTGCTGGAGAGAAGAAAATTTTTCCAACCAACATTCTCATCAAAAACGGAACACAGTAACAAGTAGATTATCCAGATCATTCTAATTGTCTTCCACACAAAATGCATGTAACACAACAACACAACAATATGTTAATACCATAACTAGAGATAAAATAAATGCATTAGGGGTAATAAAATCAAATTGTATGGTGGACCAGATGTTTCCAATAAAAAAAAAAGCATCTTAACAGTTCAACAACACCCAGAATCACATTCAAAGCTGTTATAAGTGATGGATTGGACTGGGACAAAGAACTGTCAATTTAAGAGACAATCTACTTCAGTCTCTTATGTCTTTAAATACATAGGAGTGAATTGTTCGATGTCTCAAGATTCGTCAGTCTCATTTCTTAAAGTCACCACATCATAATAAAGACTGATTTGTAATAAAAATATCCTTCCATATGCTTCGCTCTCTTACAGATCTTACTTTGAACCACCTATTGCATTACTTTATTCACTATTCTTTCCATATGAGTCACATATATATATGATACCAATCACAGGCTGCGATAGAAGGTAAAGGTAAACAGAGGCAATTAACCTGGCCAAAGAAAATCTACCTGGTCATTGACCATGTTGCACAGGACAATTGTAGACTTTGACTGTGTTAACTTTAGAGATAGAGACAAAATCAAACTCGAGCCGAACTTTATGAGTTCCGACGAACTTGAATTATTCGAATTTACAGGCCGTTGATAACCCTAGAATGTATGTTCGTAACCCTCGAAGGTATCTTTAGTTTTCGCTAACCCTCGAAGGTATCTTTCCTTTCGGTAACCCTCGAATGTACGGATTGTTTCGCTAACCCTTGAATGTTCATTCGCTAACCCTCGAATGTAGCCTTCGGTTTTCGCTAACCCTTGAAAGAGTATCTTTCGTTTTCGGTAACCCTCGAATGTACGGATCATTTTCGCTAACCCTAGAATGTATCATTCGCTAACCCTCGAAAGTATGGTTCAATTTTGGTAACCCTTGAATTTATTGTTCTGTTTTCAGTAACCCTCGAAAGTATCATTTGGTAACCGTCGATTGCC
This sequence comes from Hymenochirus boettgeri, assembly GCA_019447015.1. Taxonomy (NCBI): domain Eukaryota; kingdom Metazoa; phylum Chordata; class Amphibia; order Anura; family Pipidae; genus Hymenochirus; species Hymenochirus boettgeri. The sequence continues at coordinate 3,737 of JAACNH010005569.1, forward strand.
CGAACTCTCGAATGTAGCATGCACAAAACCGGACAATTGCACGCTTGTGTTTAAGAAGTGTTTAAACAAGTTTTGGTGATAGTGACATGTTCCCCGACCATTTCCCAGGTCCACAGCCATTTACAGTAAGTTACCATTGTTAGTTTAGCAGTAAATCATCCAGACTTTGCGAACTATCACTTTCCTATTGACTTTATTGGGTCCGAATTCGAACTTTCAAAATTTTATTGAAGTTCAAAAACGGAGCGAACTTTATGAAGTTCGGCCATCTCTAGTTAACTTTGAACGCTACATTACATAGAAATGATAGTGATGGTTATACCGTAAATAGTATCTTATGACTCACATGGAAATAGTTGAAACATCTGATCTCCATTAGGCAACAACAAAGACTGGGAAAAGGGGATCCAAACACTTTTGCAACTGCTTCAAAATAATTTTGTTGAACTTTTTCTAAATATCGTTTTTACACAGTAAGGTTGAATTCCACCAGTCCCCTTAAGGGCTCGTAACATATGCTCAGTTGATTGATCGGTAATCTGTTGGCCGAAATTAAAGTGACATGGTTAATATTTCAGGCCAATTGATCATGCAGCCGCTGCAATAATAACAGATAAGCCAAATCTTTCCGAAATAATTGAACAGAAACCAATCCAACATGTTAGTAATTATGGCCAATCAACCAAAATATCTAGGTTGGGCAGGCCAAAAGATTCCCTGCTATGAACCAGTCCTAAGATGTAACAGGTGCATTTGACAAGTTGGGAAATATTAGACTGAGGGCCCATCAGACTGTATTAGGGGATATCTCACTAATGTCATTCTATTGTAATTCTTATATATTTCATTCATTTATCAGTTTCTCTTCTTAACTTTTCTGCAGATCTATAATTAAAATGTAACAACTGCTTTGAATTGGGGCCCTCAGGTGGCTGAGCTCACTAGGGTTTGCCTGGGGCCGCTGCAGTCCAATCTAAGCCTTCCTGGTTGGAAAACATAGCATGTCTGGACTTACAAGCCTGTCCTTAATACAGCAGCCATTGTGGCTGGATGATGGATAGAACCTAAAGAAGGAAAAACGTTCTCTCTTCTAGATAAATTTATTGCCCTCATAAGGAAATGTGTATATTGGTACACATCAATCAAGCAGTGCATAAAGACTTTCTTCTCCTGGACTCCTATTTAAAAGCTTGTCAGGAAACTACTGTAAATGGTCAGAATTAGAAGCTCCATCAGGGTGATATACCAAGAGATGCACTGCTTCTGCTCTCGGAGTTTAAGTCACACATTTACGTTATTGCCAATAGTGGTGCTTATGTTCACCACTTTTAATAGCCAGTTAATGGCTGGCTTTGAAATGCCAAAATAGTAACCGTCACTTTGGATGCACTGAGAGCCGCTATTGCTGGAACTATTGCACTGGGAGGCTTTCGGTACATTGCCCCTCTTTTCTATTGATCAAAATGGTTAGCAATATTAATCTCTGTTGACTTCTCACCCCAACACTGCATCTGCTGTGGCCTGTAACTGTGTAAATTTTATTAATTTACAATAATAGATAATTTGGTCTTTTTCTATTTTATGGACCTCAGTCACTATTTTAATTTAATAAGCTTCTCCTGACAAGGAGAATTATAATTCTATAGAATGTGTTCCCTATAGTTCTAAAAGTGCTTCCTGTGATATTACACTGCAAATATGTTAAACAGCGCATTAATACACACAACAATTTAACTAGGGAAACATTACACCTATCTACCGTAGTCGGGATTTACTCTGGGTTCATGGGAATCATTTTCTGGTTATTTTCTTCTAGAAAAAAATGCCTTTAATAGATCATCTGGGATACAATAAAGTGTGAATTTGGACCACACAGAGAACCATAATTCACTAAGTCAAAAGACTGTTTTCCAGTGTTCATCACGGTCATAACCCATTAAGGGCAAATGCACGTATATTTCCTTATTCATTTCTGATCATCTTTATTTCCCCTTTTTAATCCAGTAGGCAGTAGATGAGTTTACAATCAGATTATTTTTAATGTTCTATAACTAATTTCGCACATTTGATATTTTATTTTATTCCAATTTTGAAAATGATGTCTGGAGAACTGCACGTAGTGTCTAACTTTCAACATAGACTCAAACTATGAGAATTGGAATACTTTAGTTAAATGGAAATATATTACATGGTCCCCTGGTTAGTTAGTTTCTTAAGTTGAATTTGTATGTAAGTTGGGACAGGTACATTAACCTATTTTGCCATGTTTGCAGCATTTGTGCTCCTGGTACAGTGCAAGGTGGGGTAAAGAGGAGGGTTGGGGGCCCATTAAACAATAGTGGGTAACCAGCCACCGTTAAACCCACCTTGTAGTATGCTCTGCAGACCCCCATGCTGTACAGTATTTGCCGTATCCCCCTCCATTTGCAAATAGGAGTTGTATGTAGATGGATGTTGTAACATAGGGACTGCCAGTTTATATATATGGATATTAGATATGGATATTTTTTAATATCATCTTTATTATAGTACAACATTACTGTCAAAAAACTAATAAATGTGACTCACCTGTGTCAAGCCGAAGCTTGGAACAATATCCACAGTACCGTGAAAAGCCCCATTCCATGCGGGTAGCTGTGGTGGCAGTAGAGACATCCGTTTTTGTAACCTCACACTGAGAGGCAGTGATCCTTGAAGCTCTTATTGATGGCATTAAAAGATGTCCATATCTTGGGTCTAGATGTGAACTTGGGTGATAGATGGTGTGGTGGATTTGTGTGCGGGTGACATGGTGATGATACATGTAAACATCATGCATATGAGTATATGGTGACCCTGTCTGTGAAGACAGAGGATAATGCCAAGAATCTGAAGCAGCTGGCGGGGAGGTGGTATAGTCTGATGCAAACCTTCCCCTCTCCAACTTGAGTGGTCCGACGTTGTTAAGTTACCAGGGGCCGTAGAAAAATCTGGATGAACTCCAGTTAACATGCGGGAGCTGGTGCCTGATATGAATTTGTCCATAAAGATGGAGGAAAACTGTTTCTTTGGCATGATATTGATAGCTTTCTAAATAAAAAGGAACATAAGCATTAATTCTTCATTTGTATTTAGTATAATATTATTTAAAAAGCGACACTTGGGTACCACAATGCTGTACATTATAAAATACAGAGTATACAACAAAGGGATAAGTTGAAGCCATTATACAGATAAATAAAAATTAAATACATTTCATACATAAATTGTATATTAACGATTGGTCAAATGGATCAAAGATTTTTTAAGAAGCTTTATACATTAATATAATTTACCCTAGTCAAACTAAAACATTTAGCACTGCAAGAATCTATAGTTTCCAGAGTAGTAAGCTTTGAAGCAAATGTATGACTTTGGGAAGACCAATAATTTAGAATAATAAAATACTAGAGGAAGCATGGTCACTGCCAGAACCAGGAACACATGGGCGGAGCAGGTATAGTAAGGAGGATATTCATATTGAAGTGTGCAAACTAGAATAATTCTATATGTTATATCATAATGGTGCAGCGCGTAAAAACCTCAAGCCGCATACTCAAGAAGTAGCATTCTATAAACAGGGTGACAAAGTAGAAGCAGTGGAATTCTGAACAATGGCAATGCCTTTTATAGGCAAGTCAGAAAATGGGATGTCGCATTAAACACGGACACATTGGTTTGATGCAACTAGCTAAAAGCATTTTTCTTGCTATTTGGAGCTCGCTTATTTTTCTAATTAAGTAAGCTATTTTGAGGGATTAAAAACTCTAAGCGTGTGTCTTACCAGAACCACGTTGCAGATCGTCCAAAAACAGTCAATTCAGTTTAGAAGCTGCACATTCCCCATTCAGTTCAACTTAAATTCAGCTAAAAGGGCAATTGATATTCAAAGTTTTGGAGAACATCATTATCATAAAGTTTAATCTACAAAGAACTTTCTCTACAAATGACTGGCGAGGTCCAGATGAGAGCGTTTGACTTGTTAATTAGGCTCCTAAATAGCAGTCTATGACATTTGATTCATGTAAATGCAGGATATAGGTTGGCCATGCTGTCTTGCAAACATCTTCAGTGAGATGGACCCAAACCTGAACCCGTTTCCAAAGCGGATAACACAGATCCTCCAGAATTTTTTTTGAATTTTCGCATACTGAAGAACTGTTTTTGATAATTATCGAATGTTTGAAAATTTTCAATATTTGTAGAATTTTTTCATTTAAAAATCTAAATTTTTGAAATTTCTAGAATCACGAAAATAATACCTGGAATGGCAAAACAGGAAAAGCATGAAGTTTACGGTACTAGATGTGGTGTTTTTTTGGCCATTGCTACTAGTGATAGACTCGAACCCGAGTTCGGACCAACTCAAACTATCCGAACTCTATCTGAACTATTTGAACTAGTAAGGTTTTACGAACTCACTGGCGTATTTTCGATAATTTTACTAAAATTTGATAATTAAGTTTACGGACCGTTCGCTAACCCTCAAATGTATCGTTCGGTAAGCCTCAAATGTAGCGTTCGTTTTCGGTAACCCTCGATTGTAATCTTATATTTTCTGTAACCCTCGAATGTATCGTTCTGTAACCCTCGAATTTAGTGTTCATTTTCAGTAACCCTCGAATGTAGTGTTCGTTTTTGGTAACCCTCAAATGTAGTGTACGGTAACCCTTGAATGTAATGTACATTTTCGGTAACCCTTGATAGTACTTCAACTTTTAGTTACCCTTCGAGGTATCATTCGAATTCGGTAACCCTTTAATGTAGCATTCGATTTCGGTAACCCTCAATGTATCATTGGTATCCTTCAAATTGGACTAACCCTGATGTAGCATGTGGAAACCTGACAATGCCCGATCTTGAAGAAAGAAGTGTTTAACGAGTTTTGGTGATAGGTACATTTCCCCAGATCATTTCCATGTCCCACAGCCAAATAATTTACCATTACTATTTGTTCTGTTATTTATCTGAGCTTTTTGAACTATTATCTCCCATTGACTTTAATGTGTTTGTTTTCCGAACTTCTGAGCTTCCTTACATTTACTGAAGATCGGGAGCTCATAAATAAACCAAACTTCAGTAAGTTTGGTCATTTCTAATTGATACATGTTCCCTAACCATTCCCAGTCTTTAGCATTTACAGTAAGCTTCATACACCCGTGCAATTGCAGGGGCTGACCCGCTACCACTATGTGTATGCATGCCTGTTTCACACGAATATCATGCCGCGTAAGGGCCTTTGCCGTCTGAAGTGGCCATTCGGTTGGGGCTCGTTTCCCTATTCTCCTAGCGGATCTTCAAGTTGCCATTGCTATTTATACCTTAATTTTAGGAGTACTTTCAGATTTTTTTTACTTTTTTTCAAAAATCCACATATCTGCCAGAGGAACAGATTCATTGAGTTTGACATAAACCAAACATTATACCATGTTAATTACAAGGTAGAAGACATTTTTACCTTTCCATGGTGGATTTGTCCCTGGTTTGCTCTTTGAAGTTGTGTATATCAGGACTAAATGTGCTGATTTGACTTAAAGCTCTTGAAAAGTGTTCATCCACAACTGTGCCAATGTCTCCCTGAAAGTATGTAAAGAGGACACAGCGAGAGTTTAAATACTCCATTTCTGCAGGCTGCTCCTTCTCCTCTTCTTCGTGTTTGTTAGGGTGAGGGATGTCTATGGCTTCTTGCATCTTGTTGGGTGCACCAATTCTCTCTTAGAAAAATATAAGGAAAATTTCAGTACATAAAACAATGCATTCATCAGTCAATCCATTTTACAATTTTACTAGGATTTGATCAGCATTTTTAACATTTACCTTTTCAACCTTATATACATAAATTTATTCATGTGGGTAACAAATGCTATTTATATACAAGCCAAAACCATTTGTAATGACACACCAACCTCTAGACAAGAGTGAATTTTAAATACAATTTAGAAGGTTCCTTATAAAGTTGACAAACAAGACAATCCACCATCCAAGCATGTTGTTTATCTCTCATTACAAGCCAGAATGCAATGTGATTGGGCCAACCAAGGGGGGCATATCATATATGAAGTGCACACCCCCTGAGCATTGGGCCCGTGAAGATAAACACAGCTGATATCCTCATAACTGAGAAAACTACAATGGTAAGGATCAATGAAATTCCCAAAGCAGTCTGGATTATTAGAACACAATAGGACTTTTATTTGTTTAATTTTATGCTAAATTGTACTACTAGTTACTAGTCACCCAATGTCATCATCTTGTTATAATCAATGACAAGTGATGTTTATTGAGGATAAAATAAAGGTAAAGTGTTGAGTTTTATATTGTAGACAGATTCTGTCTTGTTGCAGTTAAAGACTATTATAAAATGAATTAATAATATAAAAACATCTGAATATATTCCATTATTAGATTCTCCCTGTATAGTAGACATTTCGTTTTAGTTTTTTTTCCCCCCATTTAAAAAGAGTTAATTTGTGAGTCTAAGAAGAGTAAAGACATCCAATAATAGTAAGAGGACAGACGTTATACAGTATTCTGGCAGCACTCCATTAGCATACTTTCAATTCCATTCTAAGCCAATCGTCTGCACAGTTTTGTGCATAGAAATTCTGTGGGGATATTTTTTAGAATTTAAGTCCAAGGGACCTTAGCCTTTAGCAAACCTTAGCCTTTAGCAAAGTTAATAATCTATGTTTTCAATCACATCATGGCATAGATATTACAATTGTGTTATCATGCCAGTCTCTAAGCCCATTATTCTAAGGGTAAAAATGTAATTTATTCTACGAAATGTGTAACTGATCAGTTGAGAAATACAGTAGCAAGAGAGAAAAATAATTGAAGGGGCATCTAGGTAATTGTACATATAATATCTTTTAAAGGACAACTTCAGTTCAAATGACTTCATTGCACAAAAAACTGATGATTAAAATAAAGTATCACATTTCTAACCAAGTCGCACTGAAATATCCTCAGTGTGATTTAAACAGAGGAGTGAGGAATTCTCCAATCAGCTACTTGTATCCCCAGTATTAAAGGGAGGCGAGCGTTAAAATGAAAATGAAAGTATCTGGAGCACTCCCTGCATTGAACTATTTTATGACAGATATGTCTTGTTTAGAAATTACATGAAGACAAGTAACATTGGACTAAAGTTTATATTTATGTGCTCCAAACAAACTGCCCTAATGTATCCAGCATTCATGAAGTATGTTCCCTCGTTAGGCCCAGAGAGAGGGAGGGCGTGGATCCTGATTGGACCAGGGATTTTTTGTTTTCTGAGTGTTACTGTACCCACATGGGTGAAGGCCATTTTAGGCACTTTACATGGGACAGGGGGCAGGTTTGCTATGCTTGGGGTTCTATGATTCACATCCGGGAACGGCGAGAATTATGAGTGAGACTGATGTATACAGATTAGCTATAGATTATGGAGATCCTAACAAGGGAGACTCTCTTTCAACATCATGGCAGCTATTTTAATGACATAAACAATTTTAATTCTTTTGCTTTTCATTGCCAATACACATAAAAATTCCTTGAATTTACAGTAACATTTTATGAATAGTTGACGTTTAACTGGTCCTCCGATGTTGGCTTGAATTCAGCCATTTAAAAATGCCCAGTTTGCTCGCTGTATGATTTTTTTTAGAAGTGTGTGAAGATACTCAATAGACAGTTATATTAACTTCCTATTTCTAGTATTCTAAAGCCTCGTACACACGTCAGATAATTTTTGCACAATTTGCCTGATGAACGTCCTATCGTGCAATATTTGTGCAAAATGAAGCTTTAACGATCTTCTAAGACTAACGATCCACGACTATTCTCGGATTTTTCAGACAATCAGCCTGGCGGATTCTTTCTGCCGATTGACGTTTGTTTGTACATAGTCGGCAGATTATCGGTAGAGTGTAATGGAAGATTGAATGAATACACATGTAATCACAACATTTCTATTTTCTATTCCGAACGTCACTAATACGTACGTCACGAACACCTTTACCAACGAACATATCTATCCACTATCGTTGATGTATGTATAAGGCGTCGTTGGCAGAACTAGTGTAGAACGAGACGGTTGCTGAACATTTGTCGGGCACACTCGTACGAAAATATCTGACGTGTGTACGAGGCTTAAGACTTGGACGCCAATGAATCAATGATCTGTGCCCTGCTGTTACTCCTTACCTTATTATTATAATAAATATTACAGTACATGAGTAGATGAGAGGAAAATCTAATTTTGACATACATTTGAAAAACAGACACGATTGAAAGACAGACTGTTAAAGGCATTGGATGTTGCATAACGGGAACAGGCCATCACTAGTTCAGTATCAGCCACTTGTGACATGCTATGGATACTTTGGATTCTTTCAAAGAATGCATCATATTTAATACTCACATTCCAACATGCCCACAAAACTCACATTTACTGTAAGAGTCTGTTCCATGGAGGTTTTCAGAATTGACAGTGAAAGGAGTTGCGTGTGTGGCTTTGTAGATTGCACTCCTAGTTGTTTTTTTCCTGTCACTTGATTCCCATATGCACAAACCAGGAATGGCTTCCTTTAACATGCACTTAAAAGACAGATGGACAAGAGAACCGACACAACCCAAAGGATAAAAAGGGACTATTAAAGGAGGTATATTTTCTTTAGGACTGTTTTGCAAAACAAAAGAGCTGTCAAGTTTGACTGTCTGCAGTGGAAATGCAAATGGGTGAAATGTGATAGGAACTCATGCAGAGAGTTCCCATCTACTGTACATTAAAGAAAAATCATTGTCCAGGACATAGCAAAGAAGCTTGTGTCAGAAATCCAAGAACCGCATTTATGCCGGAATGGAATTTAACATGATGCAGCTATTGTATTAAAGGGATAGTTTGGTTATTTACATTATGGGCTGTATGGCATAACAAATGCAAACATTACCGTACTAAACAATACTGCCCTTAAAAAAGTTTTACAATTTTCTTTAGACACAATTTTTGAAAGGCCTTGTTATATAATTATGATAATTCTATTCTGTGTGGTTCCCAAGAAAATATACATCTGTTTAAAGTCAGTGAAATATTTTACTACAATAAGCCTCTTATACTACTTCTCCACCATACTAAGATTTTACTGACTTCAGACTGGTGTATTTTATTTTATTGTTTTTAAGGAATTATTTAAAATGCAGGTGATACAACGTTTGTCTGCTAATATATATCAGTCTCAGCCTGCCACCTATCCTTTAATAAGAATCTTAGCTTTTTAAATCTTTTGGTCATTTTTGTGTCACCGTATCCTTTCCATTTTTTTTTTATATAAATATAGAGCGAACCGCTGGAAGTGAAATTCACATTAGAGAATTATTATGCACAGTTCAGCATTCTTGTTCATTCACACAAAAGTCAGACCTAAGATTATGTTTTAAAGGTCATTACAATATATTGCCTCCTACACACACTGTCAATGGCGAAAGTAGAATCAATGGTTATGAATTGTAACATGGAAAGAAGGAAAGCTGGAGACAGTGTGGGACAAGGCAGTTAATTGATTCTCTCCTTAATGACTGCAAACATGCCTACTGCAAATGAGGGTCGACCATTTTGAATGGCTTTCCAATGGCATTTCTGTGTTGCGCTCATGACCCAATCAGAACTTTCTTGTTGACTTTCTTTTAAGTTGCGCACACCCAGCTGCTGAGGGACTATGGGAGTTTTGTTCTTCAACAGCTGTAGATATTGTAGACAACATGCCCATGATAACAGAGCGTTGGCTTTTAGAATTATCACAGCAGGGATTAGAACAATTTTATATGTGAATAAACTCAGGGTTCCAACAATGACTGATAGCGTGGATTGAGAGGCATTGCTGGAATATGAGGATTATGGGTACAAGACATGACACTTTTATCTGAATAAAATATTGCTTAAATGGGAGAGATGTAGCCAATTAAATCAGCAGTATTGCTAGTGATAAGATTACGCTGTAGGTCTATATGATACACTAGTACATTATTATAATAGCACCTATTGGTACTAATTGTCCACAAGGGAGCACCTCTAGGCGGCTCCACTGTTCTCCTCTTGGAATTAAACCTTAGAGTTTTTCACGCTGTCACATATTAATATTAATAACATGCAAAAAAACCTAAACTTTAAAGACAATTGGATACAATTGTTTCAATGTTTCAATATATATATATTGTTCACATTGCAAATTAAGCTAATTCCTAAATAAAGAATCTCAGCATCCCTCCACAATCCCCTGGCATCTCACACTAAGCCACATCTGACCCCCCTGCCAGAGCCCTGGAATTGCACTGCAGCTTTTTGTATGGCTGACAAGATGCTGCTTGGGACACTTCCCAAGTAAGTATGATCTAATGGACAATAATGATAAAACTCTATGGAATGCAACAACAACACAGCTGTATTCTCCAGTGACCCTCTTGGGCCAAGTAAGTATTAGCTCCACCTCTAACACCACGCTCTGTCTGTGCTCAAAAGCTCCCCCGCCAGGATGATAAGATGATACATTAATAACACATTTAATATATCTGGGCTGGTTTTATAATGGGGTAATTTAAAATAAGAAACAAAACCATATACAGTAGGTGTCTTGTCCTTTTAACCCTTAAGGAGGCCACCAGATGATTTTATTCTATATTACAAATATGTCATGGGTTTCTAGTCTGCAAAGGATTCATAGGAACCACCCCATAAAATGTATATATAAAAACACTAACGCATAGAATATCCTGTTATATACGGATCCATGGCCCTGATTGTCCGCATTGGGGCTTCCAGCTGTTATTTAGCTGGACAATGACTGGAGGGTTTTTTATTAACACATATCTGTCACACTAGCCTTGCAATATGGGATTAAATTTAGATTTTTTTTTAATTTTCTTGTTTACTTTGTTGGGAGTGTAAAGATCTCCTAATTTTTAACATGTGGGTGAAAGATTTTTTATTGCAGTTAGAAATACAGATACAAGACAATAAAATTCAATTTACTTTATGTGTCCTTTCAGAAAATACACTAAATTAAAACCAAATGAATTTACTTAAGGTGTGATGTGTGTACGGGTGTCTCATAGGATGTGGGCTAAGGAAATGTTTGTATGTAGAAGTAGATAGATAGATAGATAGATAGATAGATAGATTAGATAGTATATAACACACCGACATATAATAGCTAGATAAATCACTAGATAATAGACAATACTAGATAGATTAATATCTAGATAGATGATAGATAATAGTGATAGACAGACAGACAAACAGAGAGATAGATAGAATGATAATAGAAAAATAATAGATAATAGATAGATAGATAGTAAATTGGCGTTGCTACTAGATAGATTAATAGCTAGATATGATATAGATAGATAGATAGACAGACAGATAGATAGTAGATGATAATGATAAATAATAGATAGATAGATAGATAATAGGTAGATATTTAGTTAGATAGACAGACAACAGATAGATAGATAGATGATAGATGGAAAAATAGATAGACAGATAAGATAGATAGATAAGTTGCCCAGTGCAGTGCTACAGAAATTAACTTCAGAGCCTCACCTGTTAGTTAGATAGATAGATAATACTAGATAGATAGTTTGGTATATAGATGATGATAGATAGATTAGATGATACAATTATGATGATCTAGATAGATAGATAGATAGATAGTAATATAGATGATGATCATTATGATGATAGATAAATTTATACTAGATAGAAAGATAGATAGATAGATAGATAGATAGTTGATAAATAGATGATAGATAGATTGTTTGTATATAGATGATGATGATGACAATCGATAGATAAATTTATACTAGATAGATTGTATATAGATGATGATAATAGATACATTTATACTAGACTGCTAGATAGATAGATAATGATAGATAGATAATGATAGATAGATAGATAGATGATAGATTGTTATAGATGATGATGATGATGATAAGATATGATAATAAACTTAAACTAGATACCTAATAGATATATAATGATAGATAAATAGACAGAAAGTTTGTAATAGATGATGCTGACAACAGATAGATACATTTATACTAGATAGACTGTTTGTATTAGATGATATGATAATAGATAAACATACTAGATCGAGATAGATAATTTATGATAGATAGATAGAGATAGATTTATGATAGATAGATAGATAGATAGATAGATAGATAGAATAGATGTAGTATGAGATTTTGATCGATATATAGATAGTAATTGATAGTAGATTATGATAGATAGTAGGTAGGTAGGCGATCGATAAGATATATTGATAGATAGTATATAGATAGATTGACATAGATGTAGACAGATAGATAGTATATAGATGATAGACAGATAGATAGATAGATAGATAGATAGATAGATAAGATAGATAGATGATGATAGATTGATAGATGATTTTAGATAGATAGAACTATAGATAATATTAGGTAGATATTAGACAGACAGACACAGATAGATATAGATAGATAAATATAAATAGATAGATAATAATTAGATAGTTAGACAGACAGACAGATATTGGATGATAAAGATATATAGATAGATAGATATATAGATAGATAAGAGAGTGATAGATATATATGATAGATAACTAGATAGATATTAGGTAGATAGACAGACAGACAGACAGACAGACGACAGTAGATAGATAGATAATAGGTAATAGATAACAGACAGGCAGACGATAGATAGATGGATGATAGATAGATAGAAATAGATGATAGATGATAGATTGATATATAATATATAGAGATATATAGAACTATAGATAGATATTAGGTAGATAGAAGACAGACAGACAGACAGACAGACAGACAGATAGATAGATAGATAGATAGATAGATAGATAGATAGATAGATCGATAGATAATAGGTAGATAGATAGACAGACAGACAAACAGACAGATAGATGGATGATAGATAGATAGATAGATAGATAATAGGTAGGTAGATAGACAGACAGACAGACAAACAGACAGATAGATGGATGATAGATAGGAGATAGATAGATAATAGGTAGATAGATAACGACAGACAGACAGACAGACAGACAGATAGATATATGATAGATAATCGATAGATAATAGGTAGATAATAGACAGACACGACAGATAGATGGATGATATAGATAGATAATAGATAATAGGTAGATAGATAGACAGACGACAGACAGACAGATAGATAGATATATAGATAGATAGATAGATAGATAGATAATAGATAGATAGATAGATAGATGGAATGATATAGATAAAGTTGCCCATGTGCAGTTGCTACAGAAATTAACTTCAGAGCCTCACCTTTTTTGGTTATGGTGGGTGTTGGGTGATGGTAATAGGCTGTGCTACAAGTGGCCGCTGGGCTAGGCAGATACTGTCGCATGCCATATACTTGGTGATGGTACATAAGATCCAGACAACTCATTGCAATTCTCGTAGTGCTGAAGTACCTGTCTGTCCTACTGGCCCCTTTCTGTATCACTGACCACTGCTGCTGCAAAGTCGTCGCTGACCACTGCATATTCCTCTGGCCTGTACTTATAGACCCCAGGACTGGCTCTCCATATGTACTTTACCCCCAAGTGGGATGTAATAGAGAACTCAGGCAGCACATTAGCATGCCACACAATAGGCAGCCAGCCCAGGGTCCCTGCCAAAGTCTGAGACCTGACACATTCAGTAAGTGTGCCCGCCCCAGGGTGTGGATTCCATTCCCTACCCCTCCTACAAGGATGATGGGGAGGGAAGTAGTTCACAGGCTATGGACAATCAACTGTTCTTTCTCATACCTCCAACATGCCCATTTAACAGGGACTCTTATAGGAACAACATGGTGCAGAGTTCCAGGGGAGGATATAATGGTGCAACGCATTTCAATTTCTTATCAGTGTGCCTGCATATAGGGAAAGGGTCAGTGATCAGATCAGTGTACCTGCATATAGAGAGAGGGTCAGTGATCATATACCTGCATATAGGGAGAGGACAGTGATCATGTGTACCTGCATATAGGGAGAGGGACAGTCATCATTGTACCTTCATATGGGAGAAGGTCAGTGATCACTGCACCTTCATATAAGGGAGAGGGACAGTGATCATTGTACCTGCATATAGGGAGAGGGTCAGTAATCAGATCATTGTACCTGCATATAGAAGAGGGTCAGTGATCAGTGTACCTGCATATAGGGAGAGGGCAGTGATCATTGTACCTGCATATAGGGAAAGGTCAGTGATCAGATAGTGTAACCTGATATAGGAAGGGTCAGTGATCAGTATACCTGCATATAGGAGAGGGACAGTGTCATTGTACCTCATATAGGGAGAGGGACAGTCATCATTGTACCTTCATATAGGGAGAGGTCAGTGATCACTGCACCTTCATATAGGGAGAGGGACAGTGATCATTGTACCTGCATATAGGGAGAGGGTCAGTAATCAGATCAGTGTACCTGCATATAGAAGAGGGTCAGTGATCAGTGTACCTGCATATGGGAGAGGGACAGTGATCATTGTACCTGCATATAGGGAGAGGACAGTCATCATTGTACCTTCATTAGGGAGAAGGTCAGTGATCACTGCACCTTCATATAGGGAGAGGGACAGTGATCATTGTACCTGATATAGGGGGTCAGTGATCACTGCACCTGCATATGGTAGGGACAGTGATCAGTGTACCTGCATATAGGGGAGGGACAGTGATCACTGTACCTGCATAGGGAGAGGGACAGTGATCATTGTAACCTTCATATAGGGAGAGGGTCAGTGATCACTGCACTTCATAAAGGGAGAGGACAGTGATCAGTGCACCTTCATATAGGGAGAGGGACAGTGATCATTGTACCTGCATATAGGGAGAGGGACAGTGATCATTGTACCTGCATAGGGAGAGGGTCAGTGATCACTGCACCTTCATATAGGGGAGGGACAGTGATCAGTGCACCTGTATTAGGGAGAGGGTCAGTGATCACTGCACCTTCATATAGAGAGGGTCAGTGATCAGTGCACCTTCATATAGGGAGAGGGACATTGATCAGTGTACCTGCATATAGGGAGAGGGACAGTGATCATTGTACCTTCATATAGGGAGAGGGTCAGTGATCACTGCCACCTTCATATAGGGAGAGGGACAGTGATTCATTGCACCTTCATATAGGAGAGGACAGTGATCGTGTACCTGCATATGGAGAGGGGACAGTAATTATTGCACCTTCATATAGGGAGAGGGTCAGTGATCACTGCACCTGCATATAGGGAGAGGGACAGTGATCATTGTACCTGCATATAGGGAGAGGGTCAGTGATCACTGCACCTGCATATAGGGAGAGGGACAGTGATCAGTGTACCTGCATATAGGAGGAGGGACAGTGATCATTGTACCTGCATATAGGAGAGGGACAGTATTACTGCACCTTCTATAGGGAGAGGACGTGATCAGTGTACCTGCATATAGGGAGAGGGACAGTGACCATTGTACCTGCATATAGGGAGAGGGTCAGTGATCACTGCACCTGCATATAAGGAGAGGGACAGAGATCAGTATACCTGCATATAGGGAGAGGGACAGTGATCATTGTACCTTCATATAGGGAGAGGGTCAGTGATCACTGCACCTTCATATAGGGAGAGGGACAGTGATCAGTGCACCTGCATATAGGGAGAGGGGCAGTGATCATTGTACCTGCATATAGGGAGAGGGACAGTGATCAGTGCACCTGCATATAGGGAGAAGGACAGTGATCACTGCACCTGCATAAGGGAGAGGGACAGTGACCATTGTACCTGCATATAGGGAGAGGGTCAGTGATCACAGCACCTTCATATAGGGAAGGGACATTGATCAGTGCACCTGCATATGGGAGAGGGGCAGTGATCATTGTACCTGCATATAGGGAGGGACAGTGATCAGTGCACCTGCATATAGGGAGAAGGACAGTGATCACTGCACCTGCATATAGGGAGAGGGACAGAGATCAGTATACCTGCATAATAGGAGAGGGTCAGTGATCACTGCAAACCTTCATATAGGGAGAGGGACAGTGATCAGGGCACCTGCC
>JAACNH010005570.1:0-19839 GCA_019447015.1 Hymenochirus boettgeri
AGGGGGAGTGACCGAAGCCAAAATTAGCAAGGAGGAAAGCAATATATCTAGATTCCCGCAATGATTGACATCCTGCTGAAGTTTTTAATTGGTCGACAAAAGAGCTTTCGTGTCGTCAGCAAAACACAGAAAACAGCGGACAAATACCCATTCAAATCATGAATAAATAGATTAAATAGAAGCGGCCCAACACCAACCCTTGGCACCCCACTTCAGCCACTTTAATCCAAAATGATGAAGCCCCATGTAACTTACTCTGGTCTTATCATTACCACTTTCTCCAACGTAAAATGTGCCTCCCAGACCAACAGACTTAGCTTATACATTAGTCGGCCTATGGGGACTGTACAAAAGTCTTTGCAAAAATCCAAGTAAACTACATCTCACTGCTATGCCCAGGTCTAATTTCTACTTCTCTTCATAAAAGCCAAGCACAGTTAGTTTGACAAGTCTATTCCTTCTAAATCCATTGCTGGTTACTACTTAGAATGTCAGTCCTTAAAATACTTAGAATATGTAATTTTTGTTTTAAACTTTCCAGGATCTTCCCACCACTGAAGTTAAAACTTACAGGCCTGTATTACCGGCTGTTGAAACGGACTACCCTTTTGAATATATGGAACAACATAGCTTTTTGCAATCCAGGGCACACAACCGGGAATGAAGAAATTACAAAAAGAAGAAACAATGGCCAGATAAAACCTGAACTTAGGCTCCCTAAGTACCCGAGGATGTAATTTTATCGCGTCCAGGAGATTTATAATATAACTTATTTAGTTCTTTGTGTACCATATCTCATTTAACCAAAGTGCACTTGAATCTTTTATACGATTATTGTTACTACACTCTATGAATCTGTACTTGGATCTTCTTTAGTTGATACAGAGGGAAAAAATATTCAAGACATTGCTTATCGCTCATCTCTGTAACTAACTTATCCCCATTAATTAATGGTGCCACATTTTCAGTCCTCATCTTCTACTATTAATATAATTAAAAACTGTTTAGGCTTAATGAGCTTTGTTCAGCTATCCTACTTTCATTATTAAATTTAGCTAATTTGATTGCTTCATAAACTCCTTGTTTTTTTTTTAACACATTATTTCCAAGGTATAAATTAAGATGTGAAATGGCTAAAATCCCTTAAACACAGTCCACTTCTGTTTGTACTTTACCGCTATACCTTATCCCAGTTGACAGTCTGAAGACCTACTTTAACCTGGGAAAATTGTTTCCCCGAAATTAGAATCTTTGTTAATCCAGCGCACTTTCCTTTCAAAACATACTCCAGACTACTTTTTTATGGTCAATACTCCATAAGCCTCCAGTTACCTTAATCTATAATGCGCTCCGCGATGTTAGATATTACCAGATCCAACAGAGCTCCTTTTCTAGTAGGAACCTCAACCACCTGTGAGAGAAAAATTATCCGCAGCAAATTCAGGAACTCATCGCCTTTTCTGTGATGGCAGTTCCACTACACCAATCAATGTCAGGGTAATTAAGTCCCCCATATGAGCACACTCCCCAAACTTGCCAGCCCTTGCCAACTGCATATAGCTGACTCACTTCTCCTGTTAGCATTTGGCAGTTTATAGCAGACACAACAATGACATTACCTCCTTCCTGTTGCTAATGCCACCCATATCGCCTCCACTTTAACATCCAATCTCCAGTTATCTCTCTTTAAATTTGGCTTCAATTCTTTTTTAACATAAACACATACTCTTTCCTTTCCTTTTTTTCTCGTCCTGCCTAAACAAAGCATATCCTTCTAAATTTACAGTCCAGTCATGAGAAACTGTTCAACCACGTTTCTGATATACCTATACATCATACTTTCATTCAACCCCATTATCTCCAATTCACCCATTTTGGACACACTATTAACTCTTATATAGTTGTTATAGTGCAGTGTGTACATTATATAGTTGTACACACAATATAACTATTATATAGTTATTATAGTGCAGTGTGTACATTATATAGTTGTACCACTATTTAACTATTTATATAGTTGTTATAGTGCAGTGTGTACATTATGTATTTGTACACACTTTAAACTATTATATAGTTGTATAGTGCAGTGTGGACATTATATAGTTGTATACACTATTATAACTATTATATAGTTGTTTTAGTGCAGTGTGTCATTTATAGTTGTACACACTATATATCTATTATGAATGTGTTATAGTGCAGTGTGTACATATATAGTTGTACACATTAGAACTATTATATAGTTTATAGTGCAGGTGGTACATTATTAGTTGTAAGTGCAGTGTGTTACATTGTATAGTTGTTATAGTGCAGTTGTCACATTATATGAGTTGTTATAGTGCAGTAGTGTACATTGTATAGTTGTTATAGTGCAGTGTGTAGATATATAGCTGTTACTGTGCAGTGTGGCATTATATAGTTGTAACACGTATAACTATTATATAGTTTTATGTGCAGTGTGTAGATTATAGATATTATAGTGCAGTGGGTACATTATACAGTTGTACACACTATATAACTATGAAATGTGTATAGTGTTATAGTGCAGTGTGTACAATTATATGTTGTACACACTATATAACTATGATATAGTTGTTATAGTGCAGTGTGTACATTATATAGTTATACAAAACGTATAACTATTATATAGTGGTGTTATAGTGCAGTGTGTACATTATATAGTTGTACACGCTATATAACTATTATATAGTTGTTATAGTGCAGTGTGGTACATTATATAGTTGACACACTATATAATATTTATAGTTGTTATAGTTGGAGTGTGTATTTTATATAGATGTTATAGTGCAGTGGTAATTATATAGTTGTACACGCTATAAACTATATATCGTTATTATAGTGCAGTGTGTAGATTATTTCAGTTGTAATTAGTGCAGTGTGTACATTATATAGTTATTATAGGCAGTAGTACATTATATAGTTGTACACATATTTAACTAATATATATAGTTATTATAGTGCAGTGCCCTGCTGTGCATTACCATTGGTGGATAAAATAATAATTCATAGTATTATGAATGGGACCAAGCAATCTCCTACAAAATTGTTTAAAAGATCTTTTGAAAAAAAAAATTACAGTTCCTAATCTTAATAAAAGGAGAAAATATTAGAAAAAAACCCTTTCAATTGGATATAAAAAATGGGTATGCCATTTTAACAAAACATTGTCTTCAAAATCGAAAAATGTTGGAGGTTTCAAAAAAAATAAAAATAAAATCTGACTCTTTGATTTCTTAATTTTAGCATTTTGTGGTGTAACCAACTTTTCAAAAAGTAAAAATGGACAAAATCTTTAATGTAATGATCCCATTTATAGTGAAATTGACTGGCACAGTAAGGGTTTTAAACAGTAATAAATGTCCATCACATGGATAAATGTTAACATGGTCTGACCCCACAACGAAATATTGAACATAGGTAGATCCCTTTCCATAAAACCACAATTGTTTGTTATTGGTATTTATGACTGCAGTGTTAAACTTAAAATAACGCCAGAGCTCGACAAGGCTGATATGGCCAGTTCAAAAATAACAGACGATATCTTTTTTTAATTCCATCGCAATAGAAAAGTACCACTGCAGTCAAAAAAATACTATTAGTGGAATATTTAAACCGCGATCCAGAATTAAAGCGGGGAAAGCGGGAAAAAATATTATTTCCCTCTTTACAAAGGCACTGGTAAGGCTTCATTGGAATATTGCAGTGCAGTTTTTGGAATCCCATATACAAATGGACATCTTGGAAAATGGAAGCAGTTCAGAGAAAGGCAAATAAATTAGGGGGGAATGGAGGGGCTTGAATATGCAGGCAGATTAGACAAGTTAGGGCTTGTTTACATTGGAGAAGCACGGTTGCGTGGGGACATGATAACCTTATACAAATATAATAATGGGCCATACAATGAAACTCTCTGTGCATTGTTACTAATAGGTCATATCAGAGGACACGTGGACATCCTTAAGGTTGGGAAGAAAAGAAGTTTCATCTTCAGGTTAGGAAAGGTTTCTTTACAGTGAGAACGGTGAAACGTCTTCCAGCAGATGTTACTTTTTTTGGAGGCGCCCAGTACATCCATGAGGCAAAGTTGAAAGAATTGCCCAGGGCACTGGCTACCCCTGCAGTGGAAGTCTTTACATGTTGCACCACTCTGACCCTCAAGAAGCAATGAAAAAGTGGGGAAGCGCCAGAGGCATTTTGTTTTAGGTACTGTTCACCCTTTGCCAAAGTTGAAAAAACGTGCCCAGGTTGCTGACTGCCCCTGCAATGAAAGCTTATGGCCGGTGGGCTTCCTGAGAAGCACTAGGGAGGAGGGGAGGCATTTAGACCTTAATTTTCCCAAAAGTTAATATTTGCCAAATTACCTTTCTAATATTACCTTTCTTCAGTTGCTTGCCAATGCCGAAGAAATGATGTACGTGACGTACATCTCTGCATTTCCTCGATGGTCCTGGTTGGGGAAGACCTACTAAAATCTCTCTTCACCTCCAAAAAAGGTCATGTCACAAATGTAACTTTCCCAAGGCTGCCACCAACCTTTTAAGGTTGTACAAGCTTGTGACTAGCTTGCACTAGTATTAATCTGGTCATGGCCATGATTGCTGCTTGAAGAAGATGGAGGACCGACGAAGAGGACAGTTATCTCTGTACAAAATTTTCTTTCAGGAAACACCAGGCAGTTAAGATACTATTGCAGCTTGGTCTTTAAAGGGTGGGAAAGACAAGCATACATTTCAATTGAGGGTGGACAGGCCCTTTAAGTTCCCTTTAATGACCTCTGGTTAAGCAAAGTAGGGATATTCATTATTTTTATTGAGAACTGTGAGTGATATCAGGCTGATATTCAACAAAAATAGTTCCCTGGATTGATTCCTTACCCATAAAGTGGTGTTAGAGAAACAGCTCTTACACAGTCCAGCTCTACTGGATGTCCTGTGCTAAACGTCTTCATAGACTCAGATTACTCTGTCTGGGGCACAAATAATTCCTGTATTCGTTTGGTTGGACAGGAAATTCTATGTTATGGCATTAGCATTGTAAGTGCCTCTGCTGCATTATAAGTAACGTTTGATTTATTGGCTATTAAAGGACATGTCCAATCCCCACCCCCCCCAATAAAATTTGCACTACTGTGAAGTGATAAAAGATCCTTACCTTCTCCTCTGCTCCTGTGGTTCTCCTGCAGGGCCTAAAGAAATTCCATACTCCTTAGAGTCTTGCACGGGTCTAGTATTCAAGACCTGCACCGGACTACAAACCCGTACCCCGCTTTTCTACCCCGCTTTCATACCCGAACCCGTCCCGCAAGTTTTGTCTCGAAACTCGACCCACTTTAAGTCTTTCTTCCTAAAATGTATACAGGGAATAAAAAAAAGTCTAAAAGTTCAAATTAACATTTTAGTTATAACCAAAAATGTTCATATAAGCCAACCTACCATACCACTAAAATATATAGCAGGGGTCTTCAAGTTGCAGCATCCAGTGAAAACTACAACTCCCATCATTCCCTGGATGCCTTTTGATATTGGGAGTGCTGTAGAGGAATGCTGGGAGTTATATTTTTTCCAGTAGATGCATGGTATAGAGTACAAATCTAAATCACAAATTTGACCCACAACCGATTCAAACACCCTGCATGCTATATTTACATTTCAAAAATGTTCACAAAAGATACTTTCCAACCCTTGTTCCCTGGCTCCCTTTGCTGTTTTCCCAGGGAATCAACAAAGGGGGGTCAGACCAGCAGCCGTGTCAGTAATTGGTTGAGCTGAGTCACAGACGCGGGAGCCTGTCCAGACCTTATGCTGTTCCATGCAGTCAGTGACCGAGGGAATATATATATATATATATATATATATTATATTACCAATTTGGTTTTAAACCTAGCAAGGTTCTAGGTTATCGGGGATTCCTACAGGATTTAAATTTTTTTGTGGTTTATCTGTGGTATTCAGTTAGATCTACTGGACTGGTTCTCATTCATCCAGGTCATGGTATCTCTGTGTTATTCATTTAGATCTACTGGACTGGTTCTCATTCATCCAGGTCAAGGTATATCTGTGTTATTCAGTTAGATCTACTGGACTGGTTCTCATTTCACAGGTCATGGTATATCTGTGTTATTCAGTTAGATCTCTGGACTGGTTCTCATTCATCCAGGTCATGGTATATCTGTGGTATTCAGTTAGATCTATGGATTGGTTCTCATTCATCCAGGTCATGGTAATCTGTGTTATTATTTAGATCTACTGGATGGTTCTCATCTCCAGGTCAAGGTATATCATGTTATTCAGTTAGATCTAATGGACTGGTCTCATTCATCCAGGTCATGGTATATCTGTGGTATTCATTTAGATCTACTGGACTGGTCTCATTCATCCAGGTCATGGTATATCTGTGGTATTCAGTTAGATCTACTGGACTGGTTCTCATTCATCCAGGTAGGGTATATCTGTGGTATTCAGTTAGATCAAACTGGACTGGTTTCATTCATCCAGGCATGGTATATTGTGGTATTCAGTTATATCTACTAGACTGGTTCTCATTCATCAGGTCATGGATATATCTGTGGTATTTAGTTAGATCAACTGGACTGGTTCTCATTCATCCAGGTCATGGGATATCTGTGGTATTCAGTTAGATCAACTGGACTGGTTCTCATTCATCATGTCATGGTATATCTGTGGTATTCAGTTAGATCAACTGGACTGGTTCTCATTCATCCAGGTCATGGTATATCTGTGGGTATTCAGTTAGATTAAATGGACCGGGTCTCATTCATCCAGGTCATGGTATATCTGTGGTATTCAGATAGATTAACTGGACTGGTTCTCTTTAATCCAGGTCATGGTATATCTGTGGGATTCAGTTAGATAAACTGGACTATTTCTCATTCATTTGGTCATGGTATATCTGTGGGATTCAGTTAGATAAACTGGTCTATTTCTCATTCATTCAGGTCATGGTATATGTGGTGTTCAGTCAAATCAACTGTACTTGAAGTTTAGTTTTGAAGACATTTCACTAGTCATCTGACCGGATCTCTCAATTCACTATGGCAATAGATACTCTGGAATGGGTCAGACCAATAATCAGTGATCCAGGAAAATTGTACAGGGAAATCTCTACAGTACATTATACTGGGCTCCATTCATCTAAAGAAAATGTACAGAACAAAGCTATCTCTGATTCATAAACCAATAATAAAACTGTTACCCGTAAAAATATTACTGATGGCAAAACAAATTGACTTTTTAATATTCTTTAGACCATATATTCTACGTGATAGGTTTTAAACCAATGTGGTTCCATTGGTTCCAGAACGTGTTCACATTAAACAGGAGCTGATTTGAACATTTTTTTAGAATCTTTTAACCTGTGTTTGGGAAAATCTTTTGTTATATGTATTTTCATTTGGCTTCAAGAGCTGGAAAATTCTCATCTATGTAGTTTATTTAACTTTCCTTAACTTTACCCTATTGTAAAAATATATTTAAAGGCACCAAGGCGTTCCACGATAATATGTAAGGGCAAGACTAGTGCACATATCCACCCAGTATAGATTATTCATGTGACAGCTCATATTTAGAACCCCTAATTCTATCTGATAACATTTCTAATCACTCTTTATAAGGCAGGATTGGACTGGGTGGTACTGGGACCACAGTCTAGGAGTCAGAAAGATTAAGATAGATAAATCAATGAAAAGGAAGAAATTTAATGTATGCTTTCGGGGGGGCCCTGGACTTTCATTCCTTGGAGGGCCCCAACTCCTCAACTAAAGAGCAAAGATCGCTTTTTACAAAATAAAATTACTTACTGTGGCCCTCAATATGGTAATTACCTGCAATGTGTGTCATTAAGGGGCCCATTTATACAACTTTGGCCAGTATATACCATACTGCGCTGTTGGGCACACACGCCATTAAGGGAAAATCCGTTATAGTTGCGCAATACTGCTAATAATGGTGGTACATGATGCGCACATTATTTACAGTAAATACAGGTAGAATAAAGATAGGCCCTAGGTGGTTTTATACTGGAATGTATGGTGTATAATGGTGTATGGCATGTATGATGTATGAATGAATGGGGTATGGTATGTGATGGCGTGTTGGAGCTTGTTGGGAGCCATGGTGGTAACCATGCTTAAGGTGGATATCCACCCGCTGTGGACTAGCATGATGTGGAGGGATCCATTACAGCACGGAAGTAACCGAGACTAAGGAGGACCCCCGTCCAGGACTTAAAGTAGGTATATATGGTGTATGGTATGTATGGTGTATGAATGAATAGTGTATAGTAAGTATGGTGTATGGTATGTATGGTGTATGATGTATAGTATGTAGGGTGTATGGTATGTATGGTGTGTGGTATGTATGGTGTATGGTATGTATGGATATAATGAATAGTGTATGGTAAGTATGGTGGATGGTATGTATGGTGTGTGGTAGTGTAGGGTGTGGGGGATGGGGTGTGGTGTATGTAGGGTGTGGGGTGGTATGTATGGTGAATGGTATGTGTGGGGAATGGTATGGTGGGTGTTGTGTGTATGTATGGTGTGTGGTATGTATGGTGTGTAGTATGTATGGTGTATGGTATATATGGTGTATGGTATGTATGGTGTATGGTATGTATAGTGTATAGTATGTATGATGTATGGTATGTATAGTCTATGGTGTGTATGGTGTATGGTATGTATAGTGTATGGTGTATGGTATGTAAGGTGTATGTATGAATGGTGTATAGTATGTATGGTGTATGGTATGTATGGTGTTTGAATGAATGATGTATGGTGTATGGTATGTATGGTGTATGGTTATGTATGGTGTATGAATGAATAGTGTATGGTATGTATGGTGTATGCTATGGATGGTGTATGGTATATATGGTGTATGGTAAGGATAGTGTATGGTATGTATGGTGTATGGTATGTAGGTGTATGGTATGTATGGTGTATGGTATGTATAGTGTATGGTATGTATGGTTTATAGTATTATGGTGGTATGTATGTTAGTGTATGGTATGTATGGTGTGTATGGTTGATAGTATGTATAGTTTATGGTATATATAGTGTAAGGTATTATGGTGTATATGTATGGTGTATGGTATGTGTGGGCTATGAATGAATGGTGTATGGTATGTAGGTGTATGATGTATGGTTGTATGGTGTATGTATAGTGTATGGTATGTATGGGTACGGGATGTATGGCGTAGGAATGAATGGTGTATGGTATGTTATGGTGTAAGGTATGTATGGTGGGGTATGGGTGTATGGTATGTATGGTGTATGGTATGTATGGTATTTATGGTGTATGGTATGTATAGTGTATGGTATGTGTGGTGTATGGTATGTATAGTTTATGGTATGTATTGTGTATGAATAAATGGTGTGTGGTATGTATGTGTATGGTATGTATGGTGTATGGTATGTATGGTGTATGGTGTGTAATGAATGGGTATGAATGAATGTGTGTATGGTGTCTCTGGTGTATGGTATGTATGGTGTATGAATGAATGGTGTATGGTATGTATGATGGTGTAGGTGTATGGTGTGTATGGTGATTGGTGTATGGTGTATGAATGAATGGTGTATTGAATTGGGTATGTTGTGTTATATTGTGTTGGTTTATGTAAAGCCTCATTGTGTTCATTGTGTGACAAATAAACCAATTAGAAAACTGATGGAGTCACTGGATCCTAAAATAACTGCACTGTGGCTGTTGATAGTTGTAGTTTGTCAGCATCTGAAGAGACCCTAGTCATTACCACGTGGCTGGTTCCCTCACATTAACCCTGTCCTGTCCTGGTGCTGATTCCCAGACCCACCCCCAGGGATGAGCAGCTCAGTAGCAGTTCCTTCCCTTTGTCTCTCCCAGGATTCCCTTGTTCCCCCTATCCCACATTGGATCCCAGAGCTGTAACCTGATCCCCAGTGTGTGTGCAGTATGGCAGCTCAGCTCCCACAGTGAGGGGGGATATGAGCTCAGACGTATCACTAACGCAACCAGCTGGCATTTCCACTCTCTGCAGCGGCTCAGCCCTCCCTCCATCTTCCCCTGGATCTCCAGCTTCCCCCTGTATCTCCAGCTTCCCCTGGAACTCCATTTCCCCTGGATCTCCATCTTCCCCTGAATCTCCATCTGCCCCTGGATCTCCAGCTTCCCCTGGATCTCCATCTTCCCCCTGGATCTCAGCTTCTCTCTGGCTCATTGTGGATTATCTCCATCCTCACCCTCCTCTCATCGCCTCTCCTGCTACCTGAATCTGCATGTGAGTCTCAGGGATGAGATCCTCAAGATGGTACGGGTGGCCAGTGTGCTGGGGCTGGTGATGCTCAGTGTGGCTCTGCTAATCCTGTCCCGATCAGCTATGTCTCCCTGAAGAAAGAGAACATCTTCACCACCCCCAAGTATGCAGGAGCTGGGGGCCCCCGGATGTACATGTTCCATGCTGGGTTCAGGTGAGTAATCAGGGGTGGGGTACGTTATGGTCTAAACACTGGGGGCTACTGGTCCAACACTGGGGCTACTGTTTAACACTGGGGTCTACTGGTCCAACACTTGAGGCTACTGGTCCAACACTGGGGCTACTGCCCAACACTGGGGGCTATTGTTCCAACACTGGGGGCTACTGGTCGGTGGGAGCTGCCATATCACTATACATCCTACAGCTGCTGATGGGCTGAGATTCCCTGGAATGGTTTCCCATTAAGGATTCCATCCAGCCATTCCTACAGCGCAGGCGCAGCTGATCCCCAAGGTCTATGGGGAGTCTAGTTCTATTATTATTATGTTATTTTCCTACAGGACAGTGGGGTGTAGAGGAATGAGGATGTGTATGTAGGATTACATCCTATAGAGATCAGGAAGGTTCCAATCAGAGGCACGTGCAATTTATTCATTCATACTTGGAAGTTGATCTGTTTGATACATTGTATCCATCCTGAGCTGTCCGCGTGCTGATTGGCTGTTGGTCACCTGCTCTTGGTTTTTGTTGTTGCAAAATGCAGTGTCTCTGGGAGGCTGAAGACAGCCAGGGGCATTATGGGAAGTCTGGGAACTGTCCAAGGTGCTGATTGGAAAAGGCACATTCAGCACATACAGTGGGATCCAAGTGCTTTTGGGGAAAAAACTTCTGTCCAGATAAATAAAGCTGCAGCTTCATAGCTAAGCATTTTATTAACTAGACCAGTTGACAGATACATGGGGTACCAATATTTATATATATTATACACACATCCTTTGTTTGGAAACTACAATCTGCAACCAAGGCATGCTGGGAGTTGTAATTTGAAACATCTGGAGTGCCAAGGTGATTCAATGAGTTTGCATAAAAATGAATATGCCATAGGCTCTGTTTGTATTAAGTTGTTGCTGAACTGCAACTTTCACAACAGTCAAATGGAATTCTGGGAGCTGTAATAAAAATAATAGCCATAAAAATGTTAATTGAAGGGACATCCTCAACC
Source organism: Hymenochirus boettgeri (assembly GCA_019447015.1). Lineage (NCBI taxonomy): Eukaryota > Metazoa > Chordata > Amphibia > Anura > Pipidae > Hymenochirus > Hymenochirus boettgeri. The sequence continues at coordinate 11,489 of JAACNH010005570.1, forward strand.
TAAATAATAGAAGGTGTGTCACAGAAATCTCTACATGTGAGTAACAATGTCCTGAACCCATTACTGTAAACTTGTCAATTCCACTTTATTTGTAATATACAGCACAGAATAGATATGTTACCTCTGTCTGTACAATGGGGTAGTAACTAAACTTAGATTTTAGGGAAGATAAGGAGGAAATTCTGCACCGTTGGAATGCTTTATACTTTCCTAAGATTAGGGAAAGCACATGATAGTAAAGGGGACCCCATCAGAGGATGAGCGGAACTTCCTGGGTATTGGCTGATTTCAGCTCCATGAGAAGTTGTAGAGGTGGGTATCACCAAAAACTAGAGGTGCTGGTGTCACCAAAACAAAGGAGTGCTGGTATCACCAAAGCTAGGGGTGCTGGTATCCAAAAAATTAGGGGTGCTCTTATCTCCAGAAACTAGGGGTGCTGGTATCACAAAAAACTAGGGGGCTGGTACACAGAAATGCTCAGTAAAACTAGGGCTGCTGGTATCACCAGAAACTAGGGCTGTGGTATCACCAAAAACTAGGGTGCCCGGTATACCAGAAAACTAGGGCTGCTGGTATCACAGAACTAGGGCTGTGGTATACAGAAAATAGGGCTGCTGGTATCACCAGAAACTAGGGCTGCTGGTATCACCAGAAACTAGGGCTGCTGGTATCACCAGAAACAGGGTGCTGGTATCACCAAAAGTAGGGCTGCTAGTATCAACAAAAACTAGGGCTGCTGGTATCACCAGAAACTAGGGCTGCTGGTATCAACGAAAACTAGGGCTGCTGGTATCACCAGAAACTAGGGCTGCTGGTATCAACAAAAACTAGGGCTGCTGGTATCACCAGAAACTTGGGCTGCTGGTATCACCAAAAAGTAGGGCTGCTGGTATCACCAAAAACTAGAGGTGTGGATTACCAGAAACTAGGGCTGCTGGTATCGCCAGAAAACTAGGGGTGGTGGTATCACCAAAAAACTAGAGGTGCTGGTATCACCAGAAACTAGGGCTGCTAGTATCACCAACAACTAGGGATGGTGGTATCACCAAAAACTAGGGGGCTGGTAAACAGAAACTAGGGCTGCTGGTATCACCAAAAACTAGGTGTGGTGTATCACCAAAAAAATAGAGGTGTGGTATCACCAGAAACTAGGGGTGCTTGTATCAGAGAAAAAATTGGGGTGCTGGTATCACCAAAACAAGGGGTGCTGGTATCAACAAAAACTAGGGGTGCGGTATAAAAAAACTAGGGGTGCTGCTATAACCATAATATGCTATATATATATCACCAAAAATTAGTAGAATGGTTAAGAGCTGGTGGTACAGTAAGATGTCATAGGTTTCCAGTTTCTCAAAGCTTTGTTGGTGTAAGAATCAAATCAAATCATTGAGGCCACCAATATGGCAGCTTCATCCAAGCATAAAGGCAGAAGAATATAAAAGATATAAAACAAATGGGTAGGTAATCACTAATTAGCACTGTTGCTATGACAAGGGAGATATCCAATCACAGCACAACTTTAAAGAATTTGCAGATACTTTTTATAGGTAGAGAAATACTTCTCCCGAGGTCTTAATATAGATTGTTTTTATGGTAAACAGATAAATAATTCTAGGCCACTTGTGATACACTCCAGTTGTATCTGCTTACTGGGTACTTAACTTAAAAGGGCCATGTTACAGCCAGTACATCGCCCAATCCAGTTATATCAATGGACCACATCGTTTTGGAACGCAAATTATACAGTAGGAACTGATTCTCGCGATTTCTATATATTTAAAATACATTGCGATTCTCAGAATGCACGCAAACGGAATGCAACGCTCGTAGTGGGACCTAACTCTTATAAGCCTATGAAAGGGCTATTACCCAGCAGTGTATCACAGAGAGAATGAATGGTAGAAAGAAAGTCATACAGTAAACTTGCAGATGTTGGACTTGAAATTGAACCTGTAACTTTATGGGCTGATTTCTTCTTATTAGTATTCTCTTGGTGGGTTGTGGGCTAATACTGCCGTTTTATTTTATTTTTTAGAGTAAAATGTAAAAGTTACAAGGTTGAGGATTCATTTTTAATTTCTTTAACTGCAATTAACAGTTATTTCACACACTGGGTTTATTTATTTTATAGACCTTTAGTAAGGTATTAGCTCAGGACAGTGTTTAGTGGTGTGGAAATGTGACTAATAAGTCCTATGATGTTACTGATAACAACAATGGTTGGTGGATATCTGTTCGCTGTACTGGGTCAGGTCTTACCAACAAGCAACGAGATTTACTGGGGAAAGGTTACCTGCCCTACTGTCCAGAGAATTAGTCTTTAGTGACATTTCCTGTGGCTGTTGCAGGCTAGAGGAAGATGTAATATAATACGAGTATCCCTGCCATCGATGATCTAATATCATGCCTTTAGTAATTGTAATCCTGCACTATGCAGCATGGAAACTTTGTGTAGGCCTCGGGAATGTAATTGGAAGCACGGCTGCTCTTGCCTGAACGACTGGACCCTAGGGTAAGGCCATGTTTGTTATAAATACGACCACCAAAGGTGCTATGGCTTACAGCTGCTTCAGATATGGAAAGTACATCATAGGATTGTAACCAGAGAGATGAAGCTTTGTAGACAATAGCAAAACGAACCCTTTAAGGAAACGCAATAAAGGGTGTAAGATGAATAATGAGGATTAGGGGAAAGTATTTATTAAGGAGGAACAAACAAAATGACTATCAATTGTATGAGGACTAATGAGGCATCTTCTCACACTTACTATTGAATGAATATATGTATGAGGAGCTGTGTGCAAAAGAATGCTAACCAGTAGAAAAAATTATACACACCATTATTGTTGCCTAAGCAACATCAATATAGTTATTAATGGCAAAGGCTGGGAGGTTCATAGACTTGGAGGGCAGTAGTGCTGTCTGGTCAATGAAACAGATGAATATGCATGTTCTAAGGTTCACTTGTGTCAGTGTCAATAGGATCCAATGGTCGATCTTTGTTAATATGAGGAATTATTTTTTCCTTAGGTCTCAATTGCAATGAAATTTCTAGATCCCTCGTTTGTGCCAATCACTAATTCTTAACCCAGGAGTTGCAAGAAAAACCTGCTAAATGGGTGTTCAACAGGACAGCGTTTGCAAGGCAGAGGTGAGTGTGTTCTATACAAGGGCTTATGTTATAAGAAGTGCTATGATTTGCCCATGCTATTTACCTGAAGCAACCAATCAGATGGTAGAGTTTAACTGGTATCCTACAGTTAGGTAGCATCTAATTGGTTGCTGCAGCTCATTAGCACAAGTCCAACTTGATACCATTATTGCATAAAGCCCCTAATATATGTGCTAGTAGAATCTTTTCTCTTTGTTTCTGTTTGCCTTCCTTTTGGTGGATTGCCTTTAAATTGTACCTATCACTATGACAGTGCATTGTATTGTATTCTAGGTGACTGCAGGTGATCAATTCTAAAGGGTAATTTAGAATTGATTGAAATACTCTAAAGAGTATTTAGGAAAATGTTAAAAATTCCCAGACAATCTCATATAATACTTTCACAATCCTTATACCTGGTTCACAAAAATCACAGTTCGTTATTTTATCATTTTTTTTCACAGAAATTTAAAAGGCATGTTCACCCCCAAAACTAAAATGTAACCCACTCGGCCCACTGTGTAGTTTAAAAAAATCCTTACCTTACATCTTGCTCCTTATGGTTCTCCTGCAGTGCTGGTTAAAGTCCAGGAGACTGAGGAGTAGGAGGTGGCTTCCTTTGGGAAAGGTTTCTGCCTCCTCCTTGCTCTGAGAGGACAGTGTCATGTGCAGGGGAGCCTTTCCCCCATCCTCCCACCCTCCAGATCCCTCCTGGCTGTCCTTCCACTTTTGCTTTTCCTATTTTGCATCTCACCCCTCCCCAGCCCCAACCACCAGGTTGTATTATACAGAAACTAAACACTGTATTAGAAACATACTTACAGCCCTTTGTTCTGTGGCTTCATAGCCGGCAGCCACGTCTGTGATTGGCTGAGAGGCAGCCAATCACAGACGCGGCTGCCAGCCCAGCACCTGTTTGTTAGTTCGGCAGGGAGCCGGAGAAGACAGGTGCAGGAGCGAGGGTGTAAGTATCATTATGATTCTTTTTTAGAAATTAACTCGGCGGTTGGGGATGGGCAGAGGTGACTGCTATAAAGGAAAAGGTTATATTTAGGGTGGAGATACCCTTAAAAAGTTTGCAAGAAACGAAACACATAAAAAAAATAATTAATTAAAAAAAGCAAAAACAAATCAATTAAAGAGCATGTCCACCCCTATAATAAATTTCCCCCCATATCTAGTATATCTTCCCCCAGCCCCAAACAGCTATAAAATAAATGTAAGAAAAGTGCCCCGATGTTTACTTACACTTCCCTCTCTCCTTCGACGCCCGTCCTTCTGCTTGCAAGACAGCAAGCAGGGGGCGGGACCCGGCAGCCATGTCCGGTGATTGGCTGAAGAGGCGAAATGCCGGGGAGAGAGGGAAGGTACGTAGGTTCGGAGTCTTTATTAAGATTACTTTTAGCAGTTGGGGCTGGGAGAGTATACTATGATATGGGCCAAAGGGTTTTATGGAGGAGGGAGGTGATCGCAAAGCGAGAGGGAGGGAGAGGAGAGGGAGAGGGCGGGGGAGGAGGGGGAGAAAGCGGCTGCAGTACGCATGCCAAACTTCTCCCGGAGGAAATACAGGAGCAGAGTTCCTATATGGACTTGCTATCATATATTGGCAGTTTTTGGGACTTTGGAGGTGGGACTACAGGAGAAACCATATGAGACAGCTGGGATGTGAGGTAAGGATTTTATTACACTTACATGGTGTGGGCCATTTAGTGGGGGTAGATTATAGTTTTGGGGTGGACATAGCCCTTTAAATGAAATAAAAAATTTAAATTTAATAAATGGCACCACTTTCGGTTCTGTTCAGTGCCACTAAACTTGGAAACCACAAGGAGTTTAAAGGGTAACTGTGGTCCCAAATTCTTACAACTAGTAAGGATTATATAAAAAACCTTGCATCGTAATTAAATACAACTAAATGCACATCTCTAGATAGAATTCATGAGAAGTTATTGGTAGAAGTTTCAGCAAATTACTTCCTGCTTGAACACTTCCTGTTTTCACCATGTGACCAGCTTGTAGTCATGTAACCCAGCCTCTATCTGCATAATAGGCTCCTTATCAACTGTCAATTTTTTCCCAGGAACTTCCTGATATTTACCCAGCATAGTCTTAACGAGCATGGTCTCCCAGGAGCAGCGGGCGGGGCAGAGGGGAGGGGCAGAGGCAGTGATATCACTAACTATTGGAAGCAGAAGTTTGAAAATTCACCTCAAAGTAATTTCTCACAAGCTGCAGCTAGAGATGTGATTTTCGGCTCATTATTAGGAAATACTGCAGGCTTTCATTCAACCCTAACTTGTTTTGAGCCACAGTTCGCCCTTTAATTTCATAAAGATAAATAAAAAGAACAAAAACTAGTCAAAAAGTGGTGATATCTGTAAATCTAAACATGTCTAGCCTGTGTCATGTTTATCATCAGTGCTTAGCATGTCATCAGTTATAATCAGTGTTTAGCTATGCTATCAGTTAAATCATGTGTTTAGCTATGTCATCAGTTCTAATCTGTGTTTAGCTATGTATCAGTTATAATCAGCGTTTATCTATGATCAGTTATATCAGTGTTACAGTCTCATTGATAATCAGTATTTAGCTATGTCATCAGTATAATCAATGTTTAGCTATTTCATCTATTATCATCAGTGCTTATCTATGTCCTCAGTTATAATCAGTGTTAGCTATGGCCATCAGTTATAATCATTGTTTAGCTATGTCATAATATATAAATCAGTGTTTATCTATGTTATCAGTTATAATCAGCGTTTAGCATGTCATCATATAATCAGTGTTAGCTATGTCATCAGTTATAACAATGCTAGCATTCCATCACTTATAATCAGTGTTTAGCTATGTCATCATTTATAATCAGTGTTTACCTATGTCATGATTTATAATCGTGGTTAGCTAGTCATTATATCATCAGTGCTTAGTATGTTATCAGTTATAATGAGTGTTAGCTATGTCATCTATTATCATCAGTGCTTAGCTATGTCATCAGTTATAATCAGTGTTTAGCTATGGTCTTCATTTATAATCAGGTTTAGCTATGTCCATCAGTTATCATTAGTGCTTAGCTATGCCATCAGTTATAATCAGTGTTTAACTATATCATTCTTATCATCAGTGCTTAGCTATGTCATCAGTTATAACCAGTGTTAAGTTGTCATCAGTTATAATGAGTGTTTAGCTATGTCACTTTATCATCAGTGCTTAGCTATGTCATCAGTTATAATCAGTGTTTAGCTATTTCATCAGTTATAATCAGTGTTTAGCTATGTCATCAGTTATAATCAGTGTTTAGCTATGTCATGTTATAATCAGTGTTTAGCTATGTATCTATTATCATCAGTGTTTAGCTATGTCATCAGTTATCATCAGTGCTTAGCTATGTCACAGTTATCATCAGTGTTTAACTAGTCTTCATAATCAGTGTTTAGCTATGTCCATCAGTATTCATCAGTGTTTAGCTATGTCATATTTTATCATCAGTGCTTAGCTATGTCATCGGTTATAATCAGTGTTTAGCTATGTCATCGGTTATAATCAGTGTTTACTATGTCATCAATCATAATCAGTGTTTAGCTATGTCATCAGTCATAATCAGTGTTTAGCTATGTCATCAGTTATAATCAGTGTTTAGCTATATCATCTATATCATCAGTGCTTAGCTATGTCATCAGTTTAAATCAGAATTTAGCTATGTTTCATTTATAATCAGTGTTTTGCTAGTCCATCAGTTATCATTAGTGCTTAGCTATGCCATCAGTTATAATCAGTGTTTGCTATGTCATATCTTATCATCAGTGCTTAGCTTGTCATCAGTTATAATCAGTGTTAGCTATGTTATCAGTTATAATCAGTGTTTAAATATGTCATCTATTATCATTCAGTGCTAACTATGTCATCAGTCATATCAGTGTTTAGCTATTTCATCGGTTATAATTAGTGTTTAGCTATGTCATATCTTATCATCAGGCTTAGCTTTTGTCACAGTTTAATCAGTGTAGCTATGTCATCAGTATAATCAGTGTTACACTATGTCATCATTGATAATCAGTATTTAGCTATGTCATCAGTTATAATCAATGTTTAGCTATTTCATCTATTATCATCAGTGCTTATCTATGTCATCAGTTATAATCAGTGCTTAGCTATGTCCATCAGTTATAATCATTGTTTAGCTATGTCATAATATATAATCAGTGTTTATCTATGTCATCAGTTATAATCAGCGTTTAGCTATGTCATCAGTTATAATCAGTGTTTAGCTATGTCATCAGTTATAATCAATGCTCAGCTATGTCCATCACTTATAATCAGTGTTTAGCTATGTCATCATTTATAATCAGTGTTTACCTATGTCATCATTTATAATCTGTGTTTAGCTATGTCATCTATTATCATCAGTGCTTAGCTATGTTATCAGTTATAATGAGTGTTTAGCTATGTCATCTATTATCATCAGTGCTTAGCTATGTCATCAGTTATACAATCAGTGTTTAGCTATGTTCATTTATAATCAGTGTTTAGCTATGTCCATCAGTTATCATTAGTGCTTAGCTATGCCTCAGTTATAATCAGTGTTTAACTATTCATCTCTTATCATCAGTGCTTAGCTATGTCATCAGTTATAACCAGTGTAAGCTATGTTCATCAGTTAAATGAGTGTTTAGCTGTCATCTATTATCATCAGTGCTTAGCTATTTCATCAGTTATAATCAGTGTTTAGCTATGTCATCAGTTATAATCAGTGTTTAGCTATGTCATGTTATAATCAGTGTTTAGCTATGTCATCTATTATCATCAGTGTTTAGCTATGTCATCAGTTATCATCAGTGCTTAGCTATGTCATCAGTTATCATCAGTGTTTAACTATGTCTTCATTTATAATCAGTGTTTAGCTATGTCCATCAGTTATCATCAGTGTTTAGCTATGTCATATTTTATCATCAGTGCAGTGCTTAGATATGTCATCATTTACAGTGTTTAGCTATGTCATCAGTTATAATCAGTGTTTAGCTATATCATCTATTATCATCAGTGCTTAGCTATGTCATCAGTTATAATCAGAATTTAGCTATGTTTTCATTTATAATCAGTGTTTTGCTATGTCCATCAGTTATCATTAGTGCTTAGCTATGCCATCAGTTATAATCAGTGTTTAGCTATGTCATATCTTATCATCAGTGCTTAGCTTTGTCAT